>ML814255.1:18583-45030 GCA_009831015.1 Picea engelmannii | reverse complement strand
ACAAAATAGTTTAATTACTTTAATGAATTTAACTTATGCAATAGCTCCATTTGATATAAAATAGTTTAATTACCTTAATGTTTTTTTTAACTTGTGCCAAGATTACATATTCCTTGACCTCTTAGTATCCCTTAAGCTATCACCATGAATCTCTTCGAATTAACACTAGGATTATAATTTGCAAAGTACTCTTATATATAATGGTGGGATGAGGATGTTAGTGTAAGGTTTGTCAAGAGGTGAATAATCTATTTCTTGTTGTATTGTTATATATACATAACTATCTGATTATTAGATTGTGAGCTTAAAATAAAACACCTATAACAATAATAATAACTTAAGGAAAATTGATTGAGATAATGTTCTGAGGATTTTTTTTTTTTAATTTAAAAATTGCGCATTAAAGTTGTTTTAACACTAAATTCGATTATACCTCGAGGTCATTATGCACTTTAGACTACGAAGTCAGGCTCGTAATAGTGGTCAGGATAGACTGTGTTAAATACCTTACATGCTTTATTATTTGTGATTGTCTTGGAATGATTGAAATTACACCTCCCATGAAACACTGTAATAGAAGTATTGAGTCAATAATGATGTGCTATCGTAATATGTCTTAATGTAGACAACCTTGTTGTTTTCAATCTTGATGATTATGTTTTTTATCTTTAGCTTAGCAGGCTGGGTCTGCTTGTGTCGGGCGGGATGTAGACACCTCCATATTCCTCATAACAGTCTCTAGCCCTAAGACCTTAAATGGTTAAAATAGATGGGAACCTGGTCTTGAGCATTGCTTATGTGTCTTGGAGGTCCTAACCATTGCAAGGTAGGATGGATGGGTAGTCAGTCTTATTATTTTGTCGGTTGATTGTTGTTCATTGCTGGCATAGGTTGATGTGCGTCTTAGACCCTTATGTTGATATCGCAGTTGCATGCATCATGATTCGTCATCATGTGGCGGCACAGAGTATAATGTCTTGACACCCTTGTACACACACACACACAGAAAACAAAATTTGCACTTATTATAAGAGGTTGTCGTCGTAACAGGAGGGTCGTTTCAAATTTCAGCAGTGTAACGCTACGCAAGCCAAATAATGATCCATACTCCTCCTCCTCCATCCTTTTTATAGAGTTTTAAGTAATTAGTTTCCCAAATTCTCATTAAATTCCTTTTTCATTTAATTAATTTTTAAAAACCTCCCCCGTACACATGTCACCCGATCCCCTAGTTGCACCAAAAAATCAATTTTATTAATTAATTAAATACTCCTATTTTCCTCACCCACCAAGAGAATTCCTAAAAACTCTCCCCGGTGTTCCAATATTATCTTACAATTCTTAAATGACTTACACCTTACTTAATTCCTAGTTGAGTTCATAAATAGAAAGTTCCAAAGGCTAGATTCCTTACTAAGTTAGACATTCAATTTTTCTTTAAGTTTGCCCCTTTTTTTAAGTTTCACTTTTTCTTTAAGTTTCCTTTTCTTTTATGTTTCCCCTTTTTATAACTTAGTTCAGAATTAGTAGTTTAGATAAACAAACATTTACTCTTTTTATGAATTTAATCCCCCATTATAATTTTTTTTTTAACTTTAATAATTAAAGTTTGAATTTGTCTTATTAGTTATAAAATAACCTTTAACTAATTGAAATTTTATAAAAAGAATCTTAGTGAATTAAAATTATATAACAGAACCTTAGTGAATTAAAATTTTATACAAAGAATCTTAGTGAACTAAATTTTTATACAAAGAACCTTAGAGAACTAAAATTTCCACTTTAATCTGGTTATATGTCTAATTAGTTAATTTTTTTTGTTCTAAGGTTATACTCAGACCTAGGTTTTTAATTCACTAGGCTTGAGGACAGTTCTTAAGGGAAAAATTACACATTAAACTTTACTTATCACATCATTCATTTTAAGGTCGACTAGGTGTATTCAGTTACCATTTAAAATTGTGGCCTACCCTTCAGGACGTACTATGTGCTTCAAGGGTGCCACTCGCCTCTTTCAGTTTTTCTCGCACAATATGCCCTTCAATACGCACTACATGCTCCAAGGGTGCCACTCTCCTCTTTCCATTTTCCTTGCACGACGTTCCCTTCAAGATGCACCACGTGCTCCAAGGGTGCCACTAACGTCTTGAGTGAATTTGGTAGACATCAAACCCCTGTAGTCAATAATCCGCCAGGTGATCTTGTGGTAGACTAAGGGCCTCTATGGAATAAGGAAAATGCCTTATCACATGCCCCTTAGAATCGTCTTGAGTGATTGTCACAGTATTCCCTCCCGACATAGTGGGTCTTCTCAAATTAGGTAATCGTTAACCTACAGTTTGAGCTACGATGAGAGTGCTAGTAGGTTGTGGCATGGATATTGCCACATCTCTCCCTGAAAGTCTCTGGTTGTCATGCGTGACCCATCTACTCCAAATGTGACTCTGGTTGGCAAGCTGTCGTCTACTTGCATCCATAAACAAATCATGTCAACAATAATAATCAATCATCATAATATCTAATCATATTTACATATGTCACATCAACAACATTCAAACCTAACAGTCCACTCCCTGACTCGATCTAGAGCTCAGGGAGTTTCATTGATGCCTCTGCATCCTCAATGTCCGAAGTCCTACACACTCAGGAGAACCTAGTCAATAACATCTCTCTATGTAAATACAAAAAAACAACATATCATCAAATCCATAATATCTCATAATCGTAATCAAAACGACCAATAGTATAGTAATTAGAATCACTTGCAAGTAAGTGTCCTCGAATGATAAGTTTGCTCAGTGCATGCAAGAGAGAGATGTTACATACACCCCCTCTTGGTTTAAACTCTATCCTGAAGTTTCATAGTATATAAGTGCTGAAATAAAATGTATCATAGTATCATAAGTCTATCTATCAAACAAAAATGGAAATTGCTAGTGCATATCATATGCATCCTCCCAGGTCATTGATTGCAGACTATAGTTTTACCACTGGACCTTGACCTGATCTATTATTCAATGCCGTAGCTGTCAAATGCGATGGTCTAGGATGTGGATTGGCTCATTCATGAGCCCACCCTTGTTAGATACCTAGAAGGACCTCATGTCAATAAAATGTGTAGGATCACTAATATAATGTGTCAAAACAGATACGTGAAAAACATCGTGCGTACGCGTCAAAGAATCAGGCAAGGCTAGTTGATAGGACATGGGCCCCTTATTTTCCACAATCTCGAAAGGTTCCATGAACCTAGGAGAGATTTTATCACCCTTTCCAAACTTGATCGAAATCTTATGCGGTTTCACGCACAAGAAGACTCAATCACTAACTTCATAACTACGGTTGACATGATATGCATCGGAATAACTCTTCCGTCGATCCTGCACTTCTTTGATCCTTTGTCTTATTGTTTGAATTTGATATTCCATTTTTTGGATTGCTTTTGGTCCCACCAGGACCCTATCGTCAAGCCAGTCCCAAATCAAAGACGTTCAACATGGTCGACCATAAAGAAGCTCGAAAGGCACCTTCTTAATGGTGCTTTGATAACTATTGTTGTACACAAACCCTACTAGTGGAAATAACTCTTCCCAATGATTTTTTTGGTCCATAACGTACATATGAAACATATCCTCCAAGATTTAGTTTGTTCATTTGGTGTTCCCATCTATCTCCAGGTGATACGCGGTGCTAAAGTTAAGTGGGTTCCTAAGGCCTCTTAGAAACTAGTCCACAATCATCCTGTAAAAATCGATCCTCTATCGGATATAATCCTCGTAGGCACCCCATGCAACCTCACAATCTCATTGATGAAAACTCTATCTATGTCAGGTGCCTGATACATTGTATGCACAGGAATAAAATGAGAACTCTTTGTTAGAGTGTCAACTACCACAAAAATCGAGTCATATCTCCTTGCCGTCAGTGGCAATCCAACAATGAAATCCATCGAAATGACCTCGCATTTTGATTCCAGAATAGCATGTGGTTGTAGTAATCCTGCTAGATTTCTATGTTCATCCTTCACTTACTGACATTCTAGACATCTTGCCACATAGTTGATTATGTCTGCCTTCATTCCTTTCCATAAGAATAAGGGTTTAAGGTCTTCCCTCATATTCGTGACTCCGGGATGAGCCATGTACACTTGTTTGTTAGCCTCGTTAAGGATCAAAATCCTCAAATCGTCGTTGGGTGGTACATAAATTCAAATTTTAAATCTCAATAATCTATCATTGTCCATAGTAAATCCTTCTAATTTTGGTACCATCATTGTGTTTTTTCTGATAAAATCCTTGACCTCTTTGTACCAGTCATCGTTGTGCTGTAAGATTATAATTTTTTCACGTATATTTGTCTGAAGAGGCATCACAAAAAATATGTGTGGTCTCTGACTCAACACATTCTCCACTCTATTCATTGTTCCCTTTATGTAAGTAATCTTGAAATCATACTCACTAAGAAATTCCGACTAACATCGTTGTTGTGCGTTCAGGTCGCTTTGCATAAAGATGTGTTGTAGACCATAGTGGTCCATTTTTAGTTCGAATTTACATCCAATATGGTAGTGCCTCCAAACTATCAAGGAATATACAATGGATAATAACTCCAAATCGTGTGTTTCATAGTTCTCCTCATGTTGTCTCACCTTTATCAATATGTAAGCAATCACTCGAGAATCTTGCATCAAGACTCTTTCTAAGCCTTCCTTGGATGCATCAGTGCATACCAAGAATTATGGATCCATGTCAATGACGTTCAGTATTGGTGTTGTCATCAACAACTCCTTGAGCCTCCAAGATTCCTCTCTGCATTTCTCAATACAAACAAACTTCTTGTTCTTCTTCTACACTTCCGCAATACAATTTTCTATCTTCGAAAAACCCTTGACGAATCATCGATAGTATCCCCTTGAAACCATGAATATACGCACTTCGGGGACATTCATCGACGCAGGCCATTCCATAATAGCCTCGAACTTATCTAGATCCACAATGATACCTTTGTCGGAGATGACATGCCCTAAGTAGTGAATCTTCGATTGATAAAATGAACATTTAGACAATTTCCCATATAATTTGTTCTCTCGTAGACATTTTAGTACCATGTGCAAGTTCTCGACATGCTCCTACATTGTCGGAGAGTAAATCAAGATATCGTCAATGAATACTTGGATGAAATTGTCCAAGTATTCGCAGAACACCCCGTTCATCAAACTCATAAATACCCCTGTGGCACTCATCATCCCAAATGGTAGAAAAGTAAACTCTTAATGTCCAAAGATCACCTTAAAGGTGGTCTTAGGGATGTTTTCCTCTTTGATCCATAACTGGTGATACCTGATCTCAAGTTGATCTTTGAAAATGTTGTCTCACCTTTCATCTGATCAAATAGATCATCAGTCCTTGGCAATGGATATTGATGCTTGATCATTTCCTTGTTAAATTGATGGTAGTCAATGCATAGTATCCATGGCCCATCCTTCTTTTTTATGAAAGTAATAGGCACACCCCATGGTGACACACTTGGGCGTATAAGTCCCATTTCCAACAACTCCTTCAGTTGCATTCTGAACTACTGTAACTCTGGGGTCAACATCCGATAAGGCATTTCTGCTATCGGTTCAGTTACCAATTTTAGGTCAATGGTAAATTCCAACTCCCTCTCCAGCAACATCCCAGGTAACTCCTCATGGTAGATGTCCACAAACGCTGTCACCACTAGAAGGTGTTCTAGACCTTTTGTTACTCCCTTCTCATTTAATGCAAGGATCGTATAAAGCTTACATCCCTTGCACATGCTCTTTTGTAGCTGCAAAGAAGAGATGAACCTCAGGGAGACTCCCTAGTTCCGACCTACAATCACGTGGCTTTTTCTCTCATCATTGACCAAACTCAATGATTTCATCTTACAGTTGAGTATCACCTAATGAAAAAAGTTATTCCAATTATCCCATACCGATCACGAAGTCATATGATCCTAAGATCATGACGTACAAGTTGGCCCTGGTGACAAACTATCCCAGGTCAAGGATATAGCTCGTAACCTTCCCAAAAAGCTTTTGCTTGGCTCTAGAAACCATTTCTACAAATCTAAACTCATTCTCTTTTATTGCCTTTACCTTAATTCTTTTTAGAGCTCCACCAAAAATAAAACTTTCGGTAGCACCTGCATCTATCAAAATTCTACGGGTCAGGTCTGCGATGATACCTCATGTGTCGAGCACAGTTGATTGGTGCTCTGCTTGGTAGTTATTGACCATTGCATGAACCTGATGGGCCTTGCCCAAGTCTCCCATGGTAGTGGATCCGACTGATTAAGATGATCTAATCCTCTCCACTGGGAAGTAGCACTGGTAATGTGGCTCCCCACATGTCCAACACCCCTTTTTAGGTCTAGTACTCCTAGTACCCAAAGTAGAATCTGACGGCCCACCAGCCTGAAACCTTGGTCTGTTCTACTGAATAGGCCTAAACTGTTGCTGTTGCAGTCAACGCTGCTACTAGTGTTGTGGTCCTCAATAAGGATTTTGCTACTAAGGTGTTGGTCACTGAGGTGTAATTAAAGTGGATCCTCTCTAGAAGCCACAATATCTTGGTGAATTTCTAGCCGGTGTCTGATGCTACTGCATACCAGATGACACATAGCCTACTGGTCTTGATGGAGTCTTTCTATGAACCCCGCTGATAATCTCCTCCTCTTCTATGAGGGCCTTCTAAACAACATAATGCAAGGTTTGGGGCATCAAAATCCTAACCTTTGCACAAATGATGACATTAAGGCCAAACAATAACCTGTTTACCATAAGTTTCTCGGTATTCAGGTGTAGAGCATACCAATGAAACTCCATAAAATGAGCCTCACACTTGGGCATCGTACAATCGCCCTGTCGCAAAGCGTTGAACTCATTGAGATGACACTCAATGAATTCCTCCAATAGATACCTCTCTCGGAACCGTTCCTTGAATAGTTTCCATGACACGTCTTTGACGACCATGTTCAATTGTGGCATGAGCATCTTTCACCATAGAAGAGCCCTCCCATTTAGTTGAAATACCGCCATGTAGACCTTCATGTTGGAGGTATAGTCATGAAGTAAAAAGGACATCGCCATATTCTCCAACCATGCCTCGAAAAATACATCGTCCGAGGCACCAAAGAACTCAAGAAATTTGACCTTGTTGAGTTCATGGTGAATTCTACCAGTACTGACCGGATCGCACAGTGGAACCTCATGGGGTGCCGACACCCTGGCCTCATATCTATCCAAATAACTGATCAGTGCCTTAGACATCCTCTTAAAGGACCTCATCAACCAGACCACATCACCCACAACTATTTGTTTGTTCCCGAAAACCTGTTTGTATCCCTAGGGGTTAGACCCCTTGGGCATGGATGTTACTGGAGGCATCACGCCTCCTCCCCTAACACCCCGTCATCTACCTCCGCGACATCCTCTAACTTAATTAGCAACATTATAATAAAATATCAAGTCAACAAAATCCGTAGTGATCCCAAATCGTGGGTCAAACCATGTCTGATACCATATGTAAGGACCCCTGTTGTTACGAAAAAAGGCGACGCAAAGCAAGTGCAATTTTTTTTTTAAGGAATGGAAGAAACAACAACAACAATTAATCGACATAACTTGATAATGATCACAACACACACAAATCAGCCATAGACAACAATGAACCAACATTCTTGCACATCATGCAACTAGATGAAACAATGAGAATCAATGAGGTCATAATAAAATGAATACCTGCCCAACACAAGTGAGACAAACCTACAAGCTAAAGAACAACATCAAAAACTTGACATGCCGACTTTGACAACCAGTAACTAGAAACCTCTACGACGAGCAAAACCAATAACATTAAGGCATCACATAACCAAGTACCAACATCCATTACAATGAGCAATATTCCCACATTGGGAAGCACAAGATTCTAGCTAGGTTAGCATTCACATTTATCAATTAGGCGTGCAATGGTCCCCTCATCAGGAATCAAGCTGTCACAAGCAGTAGGCGAGGTAGTAACCAAGGTGGAAAATAACATATCTAGACCAATAACCCAAGAAAAATCCAATGTGCACGCGCTAGGAGACCGAATTAAATGTCAAAATACATGAAGACTAAACCCAAGAATCCAATCGATAAGTCAACAAGATGCAAGGGAAATTTTACTACTATAACAATCATACAACAGATTAAATTCATGGCACAAGAAATTCTATTGAAACATATATCAATAAAAGGGCATGTTTAGACATCGATGAAATATTCCCTCGAGAATCCATTCTACAATAACATGCTATCTATTAATAAGAAATCAACAATCAACAGATCTTTACCCTGACCATTTAAAAATAAAAGAAAAGAATCCATAGTAGATTAATTTATTAGTACGTAGGGATACCATACTAACCATTCATTTGTTTTTTCTTTTTTAAGTAAAAAAGAGGATCCTGTTATATTAGAGTTGCAGGTTTACACAATTGTTTGCAGTGCCAGCTGTCCTGCCTAAAAAGGAAACTGAGACTGTTGGTCGTTCCATGCTACTTGTTTTCAAACCAAAATGACCAAGCTACCATCTGCCCTACCCGAAGGAAACCAAGATGCATGGCTGCCATTAGTTTAAGTCTGTTCCCTAATTTATTACTGGAAACATAACTATAATCTAATTGATCTAAAGCTCTGGTTTGAAACAAAAGATAATTTCTAACTATGATCATTGACAAATAATTTTACCCAGTGTACTCATCATCTTTGCCATTCTTTCCTATTTTGACTAAAATCGCTTAGGCCTGAGTGCACGTAAGGCATTGTCGACTTGGAGATGTGCTGGAGTAAGCTGCGTACATCATGTCCAAGCGTTGACTGATTCAGATGGCCCTGTGGATTTGGTCTTCCACCATGTTGCATGTTTCAAAAATCAATTTCAGATGCTCTGAGTGGAGGAATGGAGGCTGGTCCTGTTCATCAACCTTCTCCTTCTCTTCATTTGCACCACCTTGTTGTACTTGTAGCCTATCCTTCTATGCCACTTCCCCTGGAAGTTCACTGCTTCTTGTATTTTTCTTTTTGTCGGTGTTGCTCGATAATTCTTCCTCAACATAGTAGGTTGTGTATACCTCTACTGGGTCATATTTCTAGTGGTTGTGTGTCATTCCTGGAGCCAGAGGTGTGGCATCATTCACAAAAATGGTGTCTGGAACAATCTCCTCCACATAAGCCATGGGAGGCATTCTGGTTCTCCCAGGCTTCCTAGTTCTTCGAGTGTATGCCAACGCTAGGTCTTTTTCGAACTTCTTCTGCTGCGTCCTTCGGGAGTCAACTGCATACCATGCTACGCCTCTCCGGGGCTGACCCTTTGCTCTTGGAATGTGGATAAGAAAAGCTATAATCGAAATGCCAACTGGATGAGTGTCCCTGCTCCAAAACTTCGAAGGTTCAGACTTAGGCCTTTCAATTTCCAAATGCAGTGCATATCCTCCAGGGCGATTGATAAGGACGAAGGTGACCGTGACAGCCTTGGCCATTAAGGCTAAGTTCTTATTGTGCTGATCTGTCATCCTCTTCACTTGCATGAGAGGCTTCATCCGCTGGTGTAGGATGCTCGGGCTCACTCCCATCTTAATGGTGAGGAGATGGGAGTCAATGGCCATTAATTATGGATTTACCCAGCTCGGTCTCATGTGTCCTTCCTCCTCGACATGGCACCCCATTCGAGGGTTGGAGATCCTTGTTGGCTAGAGCATGAAACTGATTTGAGATGTTTGAGCTTCCTAGTATATGTTCTTTGTCTCCTTTGCTACCTCTTCATTTGCCAAATAGTCTGCTACCCTGTTTTCTTATCTTTTCACATGAGAGGGTATGATGTTTAGGTTAGTTCGAAGGAGGCTTCCAAATTCCTCTAGAAGCCCTAAGAGTCGCCAACTGGGTGAAATTTTCAGCGGGTTTTCCCCATGGAGGATCTTGGTGATTATCTAGATGACAATTTGTGAGTCCTCCTCCAGAATGAGCTTGTCACGATGTTTATCAATTGCTGCTTGGAGACCCTGCAAGAGGCCCATTAGCTCTGCTACATTGTTTGTGGTTTCCCCCAAGTAACCTGCTACCAAATAGAGGATCTCTCCATTGGAGTTTTTGAGTGTGGTTCCATATCCCGCTGGTCCCGGGTTCCCTTTGGATTCCCCATCGAAGTTGATCTTTATGAAATCTATTGGAGGAGGGTCCATATGGCTGGGCTTCTATACTGATGTTTATGTTCCTTTATCATCAATTGATTGGTCAGGTCAGGCTGTTAGTTGTGGAATATGGATTTCTCCTCCAGGTTGCAGTTTAAGTCTTCTAGTTTCCAGGGCTTGCTTCTGATTGTTTCCTTGATCAGTGTGATACTTTTTTCCAAAGTTAAGCCCTATGTGGAGGCTTTGGAGTGAAAGATTCTTTTGTTTCTCGCTTTCTAGATTTGCCAAAGGATGAATCCTGGGAGGAGTTTCCAGATGTATTCCAGTAGAGGATTGTTGTAGGTGATTGGATCCCAAGCGTATCTCTGATGCTACTCCTATTTTGATTGGATCGGTGCATTATTTGTGCTCCTTGGTCCCAAATCCAATGACTGAAGGAACATCTGTTGAATAAATGTTCCTTGGTTTCCTCTTGTTGGAGGCATAATATGCATATTGAGGGTCTAATGAAGCCTCTTTTCCTGAGGTTGTCCTAGTTTAGGACTTTGTTGTGTGCAATAAGTCATAGGAATGTGGACACCTTGGGCCATAGCACAGGGTTCCAAACCTTGTTCCATATGTTTTTCCTATCTTGATTCTGGTAGTTTCCTTTTAGGCAGTAGGCTTCTTTCACTGAGAAGTTTCCAGTAGTGGAGTGTCCCCATTGGAGAATATTCGGGTCCTCTCGATTGGGGATTTTCTGGTGACTTGCATAGTGTTGCCAGGCTTGCAGGCTTAGATTTTCTGGGACCCCCAATTCCTGATTAGAGGTTTTCCAATGACGCCATTGTTGTCTCTGATCGGTGGGTTTCCAAATATATTTCACCCTCAGAAGTGTGTCCTAGTTTAGCACATGTTTGAGGGGGTGTAGCTCTTCCATGTCACTTAGAGGTTTGAGTTGCTGCCACGAGTCCTGCCAAAACATAGCGCTTTATCCATTTAGGACCTCCCAGAAGGCCGTATTTTGCACCAGGTATCTATTTTTCCATGTTGTGTTCCAGATGTTAGATCCATGTATTCAAAAATTGTGTCTAATGAGTTGGTTTTCTTGTGTGAGAGGAGCGTACTTATGCTTCCATATTTGTTCCCATAAAGATGTTGGTGTTTTTAGCCATCTCCACCACATTTTGGCTCCCATTAGTTGGTTGAGTTTCCCTGGATCTCAGAGTCCTAGGCCTCCCATACTTTTTGGTGTGCAAATATTTTCCCATCCTACTAGCACCCACTTCTTATTTGGTTGGTGTCCATGCTAGAGGAAATTTCCCTGTAGGTTCCTTATTGCTTTGATCACCTACTTGGGGTCCGCAAGGGCTATGAAAAGGTAGGTGGGTAGTGTTTGAAGGACATATTTGAGCAGGACCAGCCTGGTTGTGATGTTAAGGGGTATGAAGGTCCACTTTCTCAGCCTATTGGAGATGGAAAGAAGAAGGCTGTCCTAGGAAATAGATTTGGCCGTTGCGCCCATTATAGGAATGCCTAAGTAGTTGGATAAAAGGGAGCTCTTGGGTATTCCGAGGAGTCTGGAGATATTAATTTGGACAGCTGTCGGAGTGTTGAAGAAGTAAAGTTTGGCTTTGTCTAGGTTGAGAGTCATGCCTGATGCCTTTGTGAAGTCAGAGAGGATGGAGCTAAGCTTGTTTGCCTCTCTTACAGTTGGGGAGTTCATGAATAGGGTGTCATAAAAAAATTGACTATGTGAGGGTGCAGGTTGGATATTGTGTAGAGGTAAGCCTTTGAGAGATCCTTCTAGGACCGCTGACTTTATATAGCGGCCCAGTCCTTCCACCAGGAGCACAAACAAAAAGGGCAATAGGGGGTCACCTTGTCTGATACCTCTAGATGGTGAGAATAATTGAGAAGGGACCCCATTGACTAGGATGGAGAATAAGGTTGAGGAGGTAAGGTTTATAATCCAATTTACCCACTCCTAATCAAATCCAAACGAATCTAAAATGGCTCGAAGATATTGCCAGCTGACTCTATCAAAAGCCTTTGAAAGATCAAGTTTGATTAGCATACCTGGATTTTTTGTCGACTTGAGAGAATGGATGACCTCATGAGACAAAATGACACTGTCCATAATTTGTCTGCCTTCTACATACCTTGCTTGTTCCTTGGATATGACAAAAGGGCAGGATTGGCTTGAGGTGGTTCGCAACCACCTTTGTTATGATTTTGTAAATGATATTGCAGAGAGGGATAGGTCTGAACTGTTTGAGATTTGCGACCCACACCTCTTTCGGAATTAGGGTGAGAAAAGTAGCATTGAGGGTAGGGAGGACTTGTCCTAAGGTACGCGATTCCTCTACTAACTCCCAAACTTATTCTCTAATTAGGTCCCAACAATGATGGAAGAAGTCAGTGGTAAATCCATCTAGACCTGGGGCCTTTCCTGAGGGCATAACTTTTACTGCTTGGTCCACTTCTTCTTGGGTGATAGGTCGCATCAGGGCTGCATTCTGTTCAGGAGTCACCATAGAGGGTATGTGACTAGTTACTCGCCTGATTGCTGCCATTCTATCCTCCTTGGTTTTCATGAGGAGGTCATGGTAATAGTTGTTAGGTTCTTCTTCTATTTGGGTATGTTCTTTGATTGGATTACCCTGGCCATCCTCCAGATGAGTAATTTTGTTAATGAGTTGGTGATGCACCATTGCTCTGTGGAAGAAATTTGTGTTCTTTTCCCCCTTTTTGAGCCATTGTACCCTAGATTTCTGCCTCCACAAAATTTCCTCTTGATTTCTCCTCTCTTCTAGTTGCTCTTGAAGCTCCTCCTCCTCTTTCATTAGTTCAGCAGTTCTTGTTCCTAAAATGAAAGTTTTTTGTATCTCCCCTAGTTTGTTCTCTATGTTCTGTATGCTTTGAAATATGTTTTCGAAGGTGTTGTTGTTCCAGTGCTTCAACGCTTGCTTGAAATTTTTGAGGCACTGCTAGAATTTGTACATGCTTGTGACATGATCTATTTCTGCCTGAGCCCACTAGGATTTTGCAAACTGATGAAAGTTTGGGTGTGAGAACCATAATTTCTCAAACTGAAAGGGTTTGTATTTGGGCGTTTCCCTTGTTTCTAGATTAAAAGAAATTGGCCAATGGTCTGACCTGACTTTTGGGAGAATGAGACTTTCCATACAAGGGGCTTCTTCAATTAGTTCTTCAGCCACAAGGAAGCGGTCCAGACGAAAGGAAACGTGTTGGTTTCCTGACCTACGGTTGGACCAAGTGAAGGTGCCATTGTTGTTTTCAATGTCTACTAGCTTTAGTTGATCGATGATGGTTTTGAACTTATCTCTAACTTTCTCAAGAATTTTACTTCTTCCTGTTTTTTCTTCCAACGACAAGATCATTTTGAAATCACCGCCTAAGATCTAGTTGGGTGTGGTCAGCAATGTTTTGATAAGGGCTAGCCGCTCCAGGAGTTTGCCTTTTCCCTGGTGGCTTTGGGGTCCATAGATGTTTGTGATAGCCCCCTCCTGATTCGAACCCATGACCTTGAAGTGGGATATTATTGTGCCTATTGTAGAAAAAGATCTGCTTAGAGTAATGTTGCATGGGTTCCATAGTATGGCCAGACCCCCTGATGCCCTTGTGGAGTCTTTTAGAACAAAATCATGTCCTCTCCAAATGTGCTGGAAGATGGTTTTCGCTTCTGCCCCAACACATTTCATTTCCTGTAACATTAGAATATTTGGTTGTTCTGCTTTGATGGAGTCTCCCAGGATCTTTTGTTTGGATCATCCATTAAGTCCTCTAATGTTCCAGGTGATGATCTTCATCATAATGAGGGTGGTGTTAGGTGGAGGTATCCCTCCGAGAGCTTGTGAATCTTCCCTGAGTTGAGCATAAGATTTCCCGCCTGCTTGATGAGTTGATGTGTTGATTTATGCCCCCTTCTTTTGTTTTCTCGCGGTATTCTTTTTGAGTCTGAGATTGAGTCTATGGCTATACCTAGGTGAGCTGTGGATCCTGCTGAGGAGTTAAGAAAGACTTTATGTACCTTTCAGAGTTTCTCTTCAGGTAGGGCTTGCAAATCTTTTGATTGAGGGCCTCCTCAAGTTTTTCTAGATCTATGCCTACTAGATCTCTGTCATCCAGCCGCATTAAGGTGTCTCCATCTATGTCTCCCCTCTCTTCTAGGTGGATTTCACGATTTGGGCTAGAGGAGGAAGGGGTTTGGTTCTTTCCTTTGCCCTGTTGATTCTCTTTGTGTGGATCTTGGATTTCTTTGTCCTCCAGTAGCTGATTCAAAATATCATATGATTTTTTGGTTACGATCTTAGGTTTGGGGTCGAGATTCTGCTTTCTTGGAGGGTTTTTTTTCCTGGCTGTGACAGTGGTGTACCCATCTTTCTGTGTGGTATCACTTACTTTGGTAGCTTGCTTATTCAGAGGGTAGTCACTGAAGAGGTGGTTGTGTTCATGGCATTTCCTGCAGCAGAAAGGAATATGTTCGTAGTCCAACACTTGTTTCCAATATTCATCCTGATATTCGAGAGTTATCGATCCCGGTAGAGCCTTAGAAATATTCATATAGACACATATCTGGCATATGAAGTGTATTTTCTTTACTTTGTGGCTTTTGAGGTTTTAATGTAGCGACCCACTGTGTTCCCTATTCCCATCAAAATTTCCTCTAGCTATAACTCTTGAGGAAAAGAGTATAGGTGGATCTAGACTGGAGCCATTGTGAATTACTCCTTGTTTGGGCTAAATCATTCCATCTAGAATCACAAGAATAACCCTGCCGAGTTGTAGAAATATGGCCCACTCTCAAAGATTCAGTCCCTGTCTTCTAGGTTGTACAGAATGATTGTGAAAAAACCTTTAGAGTTGAGTTGAACATCATAGTCTCCTTTGGGGTTCCACCAGTGTTTTATCCATCTGTTTAGGTCCCGTTCAGATGACCATAGTCCTAGAACATTGCCAATGAGGGAATTATCTCTCATGAACTGCGTGTTTTCACCCACTCTTGTGAGCTTATAATGTATCTTGGCGGTTTTTCCATTTGTGGGATGAATTTACAAAGCTCCCACCCACGAGGTGCTTTTGGAAGGGACGTGCCGGCTTCCATGTCCATTTCCCTCTCGAGTCCTTGTTCTTTGGCAAGAAGTTGATAGCGTAGCTGTAGCGGTGACTCAAAGGTTAGGCATTTTTCTCTTGTACTTGATCGATCATTGGCCATAACATTTCTATATGAGGGGGGTTTCCCCTCCTCTTCTAGATTCATTCTAATAGATTAGACTTGGAGACAGTCTGTGCCAGTTCATAGCAGGTAGTTGCTGCATGACGGCTTGTTTAGATCCTGCAGCATAACGTACCGAGAGGTTGCTTCAGAGCGCTAGGGGTTCCCCTCATATGTCCCGTTCTTTCCCCCTCTAACCATTCATTTGTTACTAAATCGTTGTTTATCAATTTTTTCATTGTATAAGAATAATATATTTGTATATTGCTATTCGCGGTCAACAACAACATTGCGGTCTATTAAACACATGATGTTGTCGTCTATTAAATATAGGATAATGTTTTCTATCAACCATATGATATTCTTTTCTATTTAATGTATGATTTCACTATCTATTAAATACATGACATTGTTGTCTATTAAATACATGACATTGGTGTCTATTAATTACATTATATTGTTGTATATTACATATGTGATAATGTTGTCTATCAACCTATGATTTTGATGTCGATTAAAAACATGATATCGCTCTCTATAAAATATATAAAATCGTTTTCCATAAAATATATAAAATCATTTTCCATGAATTCGAATATATGAAATCCCTGTCGATAAAATATATAAAATCAAATATATGTTGTCCATAAAATATATAAAATCAGAGTCCATAAAATCGAATATATAAAATCGTTGTCCATAAAATATATAAAATCAAATATATGTTGTCCATAAAATATATAAAATCGTTGTCTATAAAATATATAAAATCGTTTTCCATTAACAAGCCTAATGATAATTCCATTGATAAAAATATTGATAAAAATATTGATAATCTGTTGATACGTTGGGTAAAGGATGGGGAAGTCGCCCAGACAATCGTGGTGTAAACTCTGTTTGATATGCCAAGAAAATCGTTGTTGCATACTGTGTAGAATTCCAAGAAAAATGTGGTTGAATGTTGTGTAATGTGCCCAAACAAATGTGGTTGAATGTTGTGTAATGTGTCTAGAAAAATGTGGTTGAATGTTGTGTAATCACTGGGCAAAATCCTTTTCTAAGAACTGGGTAAATGGTTGTGTAGTTACCTTAAAAATGAAATTTAAAATTCTATGAAAATTACATCTTGCCAGGAAAATTCACTATCTAAATTTGTTGTGTTTAGAGCATAAAAATTAGTTGTCAAGAATTTGATTAGAGAATAAAAGTTTTTTTTTCAGGAAATATATAAATTCCTTGTGTTTTATCCAAAAGTGATGTAGATATTTTACCATTTCAAACGCTGGGATTTATCAATAAAAACACATAGTTTTACCATCCAAAAATGCTAGGATTTATCAATAAAAAAAGTAGAGTTTTACCATATGAAAACGTTGGTATTTGTTAATAAAAAAATATCAAAGATGTATCATTCAAAAATGCATAGATGAAATTCTAGGAAGGACTCACAGGTTATGCATAAAAGAAAAACACGGAGATCAGAGACTAATCATAAGAGAAAAACACAGAGATAAGTAAGGTATAGATAGCTGGGTGAAAACTTATCCTTCACTTATTATCCATGCACGAGAAATAAAATAATTTGAATCTCAGTCTTAAACACTGAAGTGAAGACAATCGACCTAGCAAGGGACACAAAATAGGACCACCTAGATTTCAATAGTATTCACAAGGGATAAAGGGAATAAAATAATATTTAGTCAGTGAAGTATCAGATCATGGTCAACTGCTCATGCACGGACTAATAACTTAAAGGATAAGGGATAGAAGATAAAAACACATTTTTTCTTGGTATTAAATCAACAAAAAAAATGTAGAGAAGTCATTGCAATCAAAGTTTGGGTTCGACATGGGAAATCAATTCAATATACAACAAATATAAGGCTGGGATGACTTTAAGTTCTCTGATCATGAAACACCGGGCTCATCAAGATAACTTGTTGAAAGATAAAATGAAATATTTGAATAGTGTTACATTGATTAAACATAAACTTTAACATAGTAGAGTTACATTACTGAATGCACAAGAACAATATTTAAACTACCATTGAATACAAATATACACATATGTACCATATCCAAATGCGAAACCTCTTAAGTCATTGTCTCGCGCGTGCTCCATCCAGTTCCTGCTTGCCAACATATGTGACCTCACTGGTACCTCCCAGCCAAAGCTAGGGGAACTCTTCTTCCCCCTTAGCCCCTCGAGCCACAAAGGGGCCATGCACACAATACCAGAGAATGATAGAACCCATATCATCTTGCAAGGTCGATCTACCACTGGTTACCCGAGCTCGATATCCCAACTCCCACAAGAGAAGTTCAGTCAAGATAAAATTTCAGTAGTGCATTGTTATGCAAGCCAAATGATTATCCATACTCCTCCTCCACCATATCTTTTTATAGAGTTTTAAGTAATTAGTTTCTCAAATTCTCATTAAATTATTTTTTCATTTAATTAATTTAGAAAAACCTCCCCCGTACACATGTCCCCTGACCCTCTAGCTGCACCAAAAAATCAATTTTATTAATTAATTAAATACTCCTATTTCCCTCACCCACCAAGAGCATTCCTAAAAATGCTCCTCGGTGTCCCAATATTCCCTTACAATTACTAAATGACTTACGCCTTACTTAATTCTTAATTGAGTTCATAAATAGAAAGTTCCAAAGGCTAGATTTCTTACTAAGTTAGACATTTAGCTTTTCTTTAAGTTTCCCCCTTTTTTTTAATTTTCACTTTTTATTTAAGTTCCCTTTTATTTTAAGTTTCCCCTCTTTATAACTAAGATCATAATTAATAGTTTAGATAAACAACCATTAACTCTTTTTATGAATTTAATCCTTCAAAGATAACACTCTGCACACATTTCAAAATTCAGAAAGAAAAACTCATAAACAAGCATATGATCTATATCTCTTGCTAAGGTGATGGACCTGTTCATTGTTGGATCATGAAAGTAAAATATGAACTTTGATTCTATCTCCTGGAGAAACTAGACTAATAACAATTAACACTTTGTGCATTCACAACATTCCATTATAGGTGCATGTAGGGTGAGAGATGGAGGTCTTGATTCTGCATGTTTTAGCAAGGTGTAACCTAATCAATTATGGAAAAGAAAGATAAGTGTAGTGGAATGCTCCATTAAAGCTCATGTATGGTGAAATATGGAGATCCAATTGTTCCTGCACTACCACACTTTGCAACAAATTCTAATAGTCAAATCAAAAGAAAATAATATGAAATCCAAATAACAGGTACATGAAATGAAAATCTACACTAATAATTTACAATGAGATTACCAGGATGGATCGGTCACCTTTTATTATGCCAACATGGAATATTTTATATCAACATATGATAACTTCTAAAATACACAAGATCACTGAATTCAAACTTGCATAATCTTCAACACGTAGATTTACAAAAAAAGACTTTTCATGAATCCAATTTGCATCATGAAGAGAGGGCAATATCTTTTATACATGAGAGATTTGAAATGAAGATAAACATCTCATAATTATAGATCCACTTTTATCTCGGCCAATTTCCCATTATTACAAAATATGATCCCTTCAAATCCTCACACATATCTCTCATATATCTTGGATAAGATATAACAACCAAATCTCCATGATCTTCTCCTTGGAATAGGATTGAATTATCTCCTTAAATATTGAAATGGTGTATGAACTATTCGAGAAGTCTTTTTGTATTAATCCTTCACATATTCCTACACATTAAAAAACTCACACATTTTTGAGATATGTATGAAAACATATTGATTTTCTAATATTTAATCACAAATTCCCTTTTAATACTAAAATGAATAAAGTGGAAAATAATAAGGTGAAACCCAAACATATTTATGAAAATGATATCATGAAAGATTAATGGGGCGATGAAATGTGAAGAATGATGAAAGGAAAGGTGGATGAAAATACGACATTTCTAAGTCCCAACACTAGCAAACAAAAAAGATAATATCTTAATTTTCTTTTATCCTCTAATTATTTATCACACCACATTTTCTCTTTAAATTTAGATGTAATAATATTTTTAATATTATCGTTATTTTGTAGAATGATATGTTCCTTTATTCCTTGATGATTTATCCAAGACTTGTAATCTTAATGAAATTCTCACTTGAGTCATAGGTGGTTTTGGATGGAGTTTGAAGCAATTTCAGGAAGTCTCTTTTCTTCCATGTTGTTTATATTGTTCTTGTAAGTTAACTACTAAGTCATTGTCACACTCTCAATAGGGGAAATGATTGATTCTATGAGTAGGATTGTAACATCCCGCTCTGGTGCACTTAAAAAACTTATTCTTTGAGGACACTTGCTCGCAAGTGATCTGGATTTTTATGGTGATAAAACTTTTTCCTTCATTATGATGCGTTAAGTTAGATGACATGATGTTTTTACTAGTTTGATGTAGACAGGTGCTACTGACTTAGTTTCATTAAGTGTGCATGGTTTCGAACCCTAAGGATGCAGGGGCATCGGTGGAACTCCGTTGGACTCCGGATTGAGTCACGGAGTGTGCTATTTGGGTTGATTTGTTATGGTGATATTTCTTTGTTTTGATGATATGATACTGATTTATGATTTGTTGTTGACATTCTGACACGATGGTTGATGATGCAGGCTGATGATAGCTTGCCAACCAGACTCACATATGGAGTAAAGGGGCTACACATGATTTCCAGAGAGGTTGAGGGAGAGGTGTGGATAGCAGCCCTGCCACAACCTACTAGCACTCCCGCCGTGGCTCGAACTCTAGGTTAACGATTACCTAGTTCGAGAGGATCCACGATGCCGTGAGGGAAGACTGCGACAGTCGCTCACGATGATTCTAAGGCGCACGCAATAAGGCGGGGGCCTTATTCCTTAGATCCCTTAGTCTTCTACAAGTTCATCTGGCGGAGTGTTGAATCCAAGGGTTATAGACATCTACCAATCCATCAAGTCGACGAGTGTCACCCTTGGATCACGTGGTGCATCCTGAAGGGCACGTCGCGCAAAAGAATCACAAGTGGGCGAGTGGCACCCTTGGAGCACATGGTGCATCCTGAAGGGCACGTCGCGCCACAGAGGCAAACGAGGTGAGTGGCACCCTTGGAGCACGTAGTGCGTCCTGAAGGGCACGTCGCATTGATGATGATGATGAGACAACCTAGATGACCCTAAGACCTTAACTCCTGATAAAATTTATAAAATGACACCCCTAATGAATTGTCACCTAGTTCAATCTAAACCTAAATTTAAAACATCTCAACGATAAAACTCAGTTAATCCCTAAGAAAAGATCCTACAAAAATAAACATAAGGGCGTAAACTAAAACCCTCCTATGTGTTAGTAAAGTCTTCCTAAAACAAAGGGGGAGGGGTAAAGTAATGAGGGGGGTAAATTAATTGAAACCCAGGGTTTTTAAATTTTAAAGAAGAATTAAAATTATTAAAGAGTGGGAGTATAAAAATTTAAAATTTTAAAAATATATTAAAAAGACTATTAAGCGCATTTATCATTTTAGGTTTAACAATAACAATAATAATAATAATAATAATAATAAAAGAGAGAAATAAAAAAAAATAGAAATGAGGAAACTTGTACTAAAGGAAACTTAATAATGGAAAGTAGGAGACATAGGGTAAAAAGCAAAAAGGAATCAACATTTAAGGAGTTACTAAAAATCATAAACTTCATTTTAGGAAAGTTATTAAAAGCATGAGAGGGGATCTAGGGACCCTAGGAGTAATTTTAGGAGCGACTTTAGGTGGAGTGAGGGAAATGAGTCTTTTTTTTAAATTAAAGAAATTAATTTGGAGAACCATGGGGGATGAGTGACACTTGGACGACAGAGAATGTTTAGAGGTTTTTCATTAAAAATTAATTTAATAATGATTTAGGAAAGTAGGCGGGTCTCAAATTTCTATAAAAGAAGGGGAAAAGAAGGAAGAGGGGAGGAACGGTTAGCGTAACGTTACACTGCCGAATTGTGGCTTGACGCATTGCTTGTGAGGAGTTGGGTTTATCTCAGCTATGTTGGAGTGGTAGCTCAGCGGTGGAGGTGAGCTGAGAAGCTAGTCTTATCTCTAGTTCTTGTGTGGCCCCTTTTCGGCTCAGGGGGCTAAGGGGGAAGCAGAGTACCCCTAGCGATTGGCTGGGAGGTACCGGTGAGTTTTCTGCGGTCGGCAAGCGGACACGACATAGAGCGCGGGACGTCTTCCAAAGCGGGAGAGTGGCAATGGTACGATTTTAATTCTGGTGAAATCGTTTATAAATGGTTAGTGTTAAAATGTTTCTCATGTCATGCTGAAAAACTCGTTTCTGGCAATTTCGTTTATAAATGTTTAGTGTTAAAATGTTTCTGATGTCATGCTGAACCACTTGTTCGGCAAATTCGTTTGGATTGATTACTGCATTGTAGTTCTGAAATTTTTGTTGGGTTAAATCGTTAACGAATTGGATTTCTGAATTTTTTGATTGTATTTATTAGGCGTTCTCTTGATTACAGTGGGCAATTCGTTTATGATCTACGTTTTAACTGATCTAGCAATGATCTGGCAATTCGTT
Source organism: Picea engelmannii (assembly GCA_009831015.1). Lineage (NCBI taxonomy): Eukaryota > Viridiplantae > Streptophyta > Pinopsida > Pinales > Pinaceae > Picea > Picea engelmannii. The sequence continues at coordinate 23,035 of ML814255.1, read as the reverse complement.
GGTGATCTGGATATTCGTTTTTGCTCTGCGTTTTAATGTTTTAATGGTCTGCGTCTTACTGGAATATATTTTGGCGTTTTCATTTTATGCCGTGGGCAATTCTTGTGTTTGGGGCGTTTTTATTACACCGTGAGAAATTCTTACCTTGGTCGTTTTTTTAATTACGGTGGGTGATTTATTTATATACCGTGAGCCTTCTCAGGTTGGGCATTTTCATTTGATACCGTAAACCATTCTTGTATGGGGGCGTATTTATCACCCACAGTGAGCAAATTCCTACATGGGTCGTTGATCATATACAGTGGGCGTTGGCAACTGTTCCTGGGTGATTTTCTGATGTATTTGGGCGTGTTGATCTGAGTTATACATGCATGAATGACCTACATTTTTCTGATGTATTTGGATGTGTTGATTTGAGTTATATAGGAATGAATGACCTACGCTTTTCTGATGTATTTGGGCATGTTGATCTGAGTTATACAGACGTGAATGACTTGAATTTTTCTAATGTATTTGGGCGTTTTGATCTGAGTTATACAGGCATGAAAGAGCTACGTTTTCCATTTTATTTTGGGGCGTTTTGCCACTGTACATTGGGGCAGTCAAGAGCTGCATTTTCCATTTTGTTTTGGGCATTTTGTTTTGTGGGCGTTTTTGTTGATATGCATTTGTATCTCTGGTTTATGGGTCAATAGAATCCCTGCGCCATACCTCTGCCATCGATTTTATCTGATGCGTCCCCACCTTTAGGTTTTTCTGTGGTCTGGGAATGCGAGCAGAGTGGGGCGATGGCCCTTGCTATATTTATCATTTCTATTTCTGAACCTCACGCCTTGCAGCTGTTGCAATATAAATTTTCCCTTTTATTGTTAATTATTGTTTATGCTCATGAATTTGTCATAGATGAATAAATCTGGCATACCAAGGGTAGAAGCATGGAATGTAATGTATGTTGTTGTATTATGAAAAGGCAACTTTTTAGAATAGGATGTTTTCTACTATGGACGATTGACAAATGTGCCAAAAAAAAAAAGAATTAAACGCTGCAGTCACAACTTTTTATGGTAAGTTGTTGGCCTGCCACCGGTTGCAATTCAATTGACAAATGTAAAATGAAATTTTAAAATGCAAAAATAAAATGAATATAAAATGCGCTGGTAATAAAGTTTATAGATGACTGTACTTCCTCCTACATTTATGCGATGAAACAATGTTTATAATTCTCCTCTACGACCTTGAAAGGAGTGAGTTTATTCCCAAGCAAACCTTTCCAATGTTGGGAATCTTCATGATCTTCCATAGTTTAGATTTCCTTTAATGGATTGTGTTATGCTAAGGATAGCATAGCCCCATTTGTAAAAAAAATATTTTTCATATTAACTAAATTAAATTTATATTTAATACAAATATTCGCATCCTAAAAGAAGGGAAAATATTCTAAAAGGTTCTAAGAAGTGCTTAAATGATATTTGATATATAAATATATATATATGTTTTAATACTGCACGATCTAAATATAACATGTATATTCAAGGGTGTTGAATCACTCCTTTTTTGTGGTATTAAAACAACAACTTCATCAAATGGCAATTTCCTTCACTAGTACTTGATTGGATTTCAATGATAATACATGGAAACAATCTAGTTAATATAATCTTTATTCTTCTTATTTGCTCTTGTAGTATTGTCAACATTTTTCCAAATGGTCTTTTTCTAGATGTTTACAATAATCAAATAAAATTTAAGGTCATTGTCTATTAACTTGATGGGTATTTTAGAATATAAAGGTGAGGATATGGTTTTATTGTTAATAATATCATAATTTGTGTTAGCAAGATGTAAAGGTATTGTTAGGTAATGTTGTCACTGTAACACGTAAAGGAATGTCTTGAATAATGGTTCATAATTTTTGTAATTGTAAAATGTTGTTGAATATGTAAATGTATTGTTCATGCCGTATAAATAAATTGAAATGTTAGAGTTGATATCATCTGGAATGAATGATCGTTGTTTTTATTGCAATGTTATCGTAATTAGAATGTAATGATATGGTCATCTTACTACAATGCTAGTGTAAACCTATGGTTACTGATAAAACATATATGGTGAAATGTCCTGGATTTACGTACAGTAAATTACTCGGAGTTCGTAATTGAGGGTTGTTGTTCATTTAAACAATGTTGAACTCGGGCATTCTTTGTCGGAGTCCTTCTCGTCGTGCGCCTTCTGTAAAGGATGTAGTCGTCCTTCTTGTTTATGTTGTACTTGATAGTATTGGGGGTTGCTTGGTCGGTTGTGTCGGGCGAGATGTAGACACCTCCTTGTCGCCTTAGTCTCTATGTCTGTGTGAGTGATTTATCTGTGTAAGGAATCCAGTGTCGTATCAAGAGTCTCGGGCCCTTTAAAGGCAGGGTTTCCACTCTTGTGACATGCTCGATAGAGATTACTAGTTTCTGCCTGAGCAGTCAGCCAGGAGCCTGTCTAATCTTCTTTCGAGAAGACATAAGACTAAACGCCCTGCTTTCCTGTGCAGAAATAGTAACCCTAACACCATGGACTCTTCCCTCTGTGTTCTTACTGTGCATCCCCAGTATGTCTTAATGTTTGTGTTGTGCGCCTTATGCCTATGGTCGTACATTGTTACAGTTATTCGTTGTGTGCCTTCAGTCTTCTTGTGTTGAACATCGTGGTTGCGTCTTGTTGGTGGTCGAGTGTCGACGTAGAGTCAAGTGTGTTTGTTACTTCCACACGCGTGCACACACCTTAAACAAAAAAAATTTGGCACCAGTTATCAGAGTTGTTGTCGTAATGAGGAGGTCGTTACATATGGTATCATAGCGGGTTCGACTCGTGACTTGGGATTTGCTACGGCTTCCATTGACATGATTATGTTTGATTATTCTGTTGCTGATTGAGTTGATTGTGGTTGTGCAGGTAATCATGGTTAGAGGATGCCGCGAATGCAGATGACGGGGTGCTAGGGGAGGAGGTGTGACGCCTCCAACAACATCCACGCCTGAGGTGTCTAACCCCCAGGGAGGCGAACAGGTCCTTGGACAGGAGCAGATCATAGTTGCCAATGTTGTGGGGATGATGAGATATTTCTAGCGCATGTCCGAGGCATTGATCAGCAGATTGGACAGAGATGAGGCCAGGGCGCCGACACCTACTGAGGTTCCGCCGCGCGCACTGGCCGTTACTGGTAGCATTCACCATGAGCTCGAGAAGGTGAAATTTCTCGAGTTCTTTAGTTCCCCAGACGGCGCAGCTGCTGAGGCATGGTTGGAGAATATGGAGATGTGCTTCGCACTTCACGATTATACCTCCAACATGAAGGTCCGCATGGCGGTCTTTCAACTAAAGGGGAGCGCTCTCTTATGGTGGAAGACGCTCCTACCGCAACTGAACATGGCCGTCGAAGACGTGTCATGGGAACTGTTCAAGGAACGGTTCCAGGAGAGGTATCTTTCAGAGGAATTCATTGAGCGTCAGCTCAATGAGTTCAACACATTATGATAGGGAGGTCGTACAGTGCCCGAGTACGAGGCACGTTTTATGGAGCTGCTCCGGTATGCTCCGCATCTGAACACTGAGAAGCTCAAGGTCAACAAGTTCGTGTTTGGCCTTAATGGCAGCCTGCGTGGAAAGGTTAGGATTCTGATGCCTCAAACTTTGCACGACATTGTCCAAAAGGCCCTCATAGCAGAGGAGGATCTTATCAGTGGGGGTCAGACCAGAACTCCAGCGAGACCTGTAGGGCATGGTTCATCTGGTACGTCGCAGTAGCAGACACGAGTGAGACACACGCCGGGGTATCGTGGCTTCCAGAGGGGATCCACTTTTGCTACACCATGACGACCGCCGCCTCAGCAGCAGACACCTTACCGAGGACCACAGTAGCAGCAGCAGCGTCGCCCGCAGCAACAGTAGTTTAGGCCTGTTCAGCAGAACAAACCAGGTTTCTAGGCCAGTGGGTCGTCATCTTCTACTTCGAGTACCAGGACTACTGGGCCGAAGAAGGGGTGTTGGACGTGTGGGGAGCTACACTACCAGCGCGACTATCCTGTGGAGAGTACCAGGGCGCCTGGATCAGCCAGACCTACTACAGTGGGAGATATGGGCAAGGCCCATCGGATTCATGCAGTGGTGAATAACCGCCAGGCAGAGCACCAGTCATTGTGCTCGAGACGACAGGTACTGTCGCTGACCAGACCCTTAGTATTTAGATAGACCCAGGAGCTACTGAGAGTTTCATTTCTGATGCAGCGCTAAAAAGGATTAAGGTCAAGGCAGTCGAATAGGATGAGTTTAGCTTTGTGGAGATGGCTTCGAGAGCCAAACAAAAGGTCGGAGGAAAGGTTACGGGCTATTCCCTTAGCCTAGGAGAGTTTGTCACGAGGTTCAACTTGTACGTCAGGATCTTAGGATCTTATGACGTCGTGATCGGCATGG
>ML814254.1:106054-125721 GCA_009831015.1 Picea engelmannii | reverse complement strand
CCCCACGCAGATTGAGCTCGGATTTGGTGTCAAATCGACTTGGGAGCCGATCCATTAGTGGTTGGGAGGCCGACCAGTTTCATAAATGCGCTGTTTGGCAGGCGCGCGGGTTTTTCACCCCACAGCCGCGCATATGCGCTCCAGGTACGAAGATGTTGCACGCGCGCGCGCGCGCCCAGTGGGTGCAACGCGCCTTGTAATTTTTTGGCCATTTTGTATAGTTTTGACCCTTTTGCTGTGCTGTGGAATTAATCCTTGTTCCATGAATGACTCTTTTTCTGTGCTGACGATGCGGAGTTTTTGTCACCCTGTGCGGACGAAATTTTAGTGATAACAGTGTTATTTTGAGTATTTTTTACCTCTAGCCTCAAGTTTCCTTATTTTCAGTTCCATTCCAATATGGATGTGAACATCCCAATTATACCAAGAGATGATGAGGATATTTTGGAAAAAAACACATTCTCTCCCAATTTGCATCAACTCCTACACCTGTCACCACCTAGGAAAAGACCAATAGGCAGGCAAAGAAAACATTTATTCACTATTGTCAAACCACTATTAGGGTCCTAACCTAAACTCCCTACTTTGGAGTACTTAGGAGTTAAAGAATTAGAGTACGAGGTAATCTTATTTGAATAAGGCCCATTAATTAGTTAGTGGATAGTCTCTTAATGTAAAAAGGTAATCATTAATAATAATAATAATAATAATAATAATCTAATTTTAAGGTCATGGCCAAGCCAAACACCAAATTGGTGTATGAGACCCCCTTGTTTGTGGGACAAGGGACCCCCTCCACGCAATGATTTGACAACTAAAGTCTACATAAGTGTACATACCCTAACCCCCTATGGACTTGAACCTGTGACCTCCAAGGAGGAAACACATGTTCTTAACCATTAGGCCCATTAAATAAGGTCCACTAGGTGGTTGGTACTCTTTAATGATGGAACCATGAGTAGTTAAGTATTTTCTAGCAAGAAACTATTTATAAGAGCTAAGATTCTATGTAATGTTTTTTCAAGTGTTTTTATTGTATTGGAGATTTGATAAAAGGAGGTATCCCCCTAGAAGAGGCCTGTGAACATTGCTCTCTTTTTTGGAATTATTAATACAAGGGTTATATTATGTAAGTTTCATCTCATTGTTTCTTTTACTTGCTTTTCCACACTTACATTTCTATGAATATTGTTCATGTTTTGATATTTATGTTGGTTAAGTATAATACAAATGGAATCAAAGCTCCTTCCCAAGCCATCACATTCCTAGTTTTTAAAAATAAAATCACGTTTGAGACATGTTCTAATGCCTTTAAATAACATAGAGATCTATCATTTAGCATGCAAACCTATAGTTGGGGAAGAACACATGTAGAAAATATAAATGGTGTCACCTAGTTGCACACCGTTGTTACCTCTGTTGGTACCTCTTTGAATAGCACCACATAAAACAACACGTGTATATGAATTTGTCTTCCATGTACCCTCATGTATATCGAGGGTCCCTTAGGCACACTTGAAACCAACCTTACATAAACCTATTGACCATATTGTTGCCATGGTACATTGAGAAAAACACTTGAGGAGATCACTCTTTAATACGTAGGAATAAAGTAACATGAATAAGGGTATATTTTAGCCTCCTCAGTTACAGTTGTCAAATATTCAGTCAAGTATTACTATTGGAAAATCACACATATATCAGGGAGCTAAAACATTTGACACTTTCTTTGTCCTTCGAACTCAAAAAACCCTAGCCTCAACAACACATGCCACCAAATTCCTACATAAAATGGTATATCAAGAATTTAGGAATTTTTTCACTACATTAATACTCAAACTAGAGTAATGCTACTATCATAGTAGATAAAAATGTCTGGTGGTCCCAATAGTACCCTTACAAGAGACATATCTCAAAAGACTCCTTGTGTGGTGTTGATCACATTGGTACACCTCACAATTAGCCTGTTTTTAGACCCAACCATACTATTGCAAACAACATATCTCAAAAGAATCTTTGTATCACATCAGTTGCATGGTATAACTCTCAAGTAATCAAATTTTGTGGACCCTCTCCTATTGTCAGCAACCTATATGAAAAGTTTCATAGTGTGGTGTTTTTCACATTGGTATCACTCGCTAATAATCCTTGGAGTGGAACCAAATACCCATGACTACTACTAGAACCACCCACATGAATAACAAGTTCATTAAATTGGAAAATTCAGTGTCCCAACAAAATAACGTCGTAGAGGCACTAATCAAGGTTAATAAGATTTTATCCAACCTCTCCAAAAGACCAAAGGATCTAGAGTATCAAATAGATCCCACACATTAGGAAACCTCAACAAAGGGGGAGAAGCACATTAAACCACTATTTCATCATAACAATATGTGGCACCACTTTCCCAAATTCAATATGAACAAGTTTGATGGGTTCAACCCCATAGGTTGGGTTTCCCAAATGGAAGACTACTTTACCCTCCATGAAATTATTAATGACATGATGTAGTTTAGAGTGGAGGTATTATACTTGGAAAAAAAATGATTGAAATGGTGGCAATGGAATAAGAAATACTATGGGGGATACATTGCTTAGAGTCAGTTTGTGAAAGCCATCTATGCTCATTTTGAAATAGGCACTCAATATTTGGGATGGTTGACCAAGTTGCAATAGTTAGGCACACTAGTAGACTTTATAACAACTGCCAAGCAATTGGAAATCCACATAAAGTGCCCCACTAATTATTTTTTTAAATAATGATTCATTAGTGGTCACAAGAAAGAGATTAGAGCACAAGTCATGATGCAATGCCTAACCACTTTATTGGAGGCCTCTTAAACAAGTATATAATTATAAATGGTTATAAATGAACAGATTAAAAGACCTTCTTTTATTCCCTACCTTTAGCCCCCTATAGCATATATAACCATGTCCCCTCCCTTTCCACCCTTGAGAGTCCACAGGTATGCTAGGAAGAAGTAGTTGAACACCAATGTCTCAAACTTTTCTATAATTGTGATGATAAATATTTCAAAGGGAAAATATATAAGGAGAAAAAATTATTTCAAATGGATGTGTCACAACCTGACCACATTGAGGAAATTAACGAGGAAGCCACCCTAGATTGGAATTCACAAACCATACACCTCGTCCCCAAGAAGAACCCACCACAAATCCACCTCAAGAGGAACCCCATATTTCCATCCATGCTTTACCAAGCCTTTTATCCCCTTGGGCCTTGAATTTGATAGGATACATCAAGCAACAAAAGGTGATTGTTTTAATTGATAGTAATAGCACCCACAATTGTATTCATCGACAAGTGGCAGAATAATCCCATTATTATGTCCATGTGATGCAAAATTTTCAAATTATGATAGTCAATGGTGGTATGAATAAATGTGGTGGTAAGTATGAGAATGTGAAACTTCACTATGGGGGATTATCAACTTAAATCCCACATGTTCACTATTGAAATGGGTGGTTTTAATGTGGTGTTAGTGTTGGGTATGTGTTATATTCTTTTCATGTGTGTGTGTGGGCACGTCAGATTCGACAACTGGGTTTGATGATCCCTCTAGTAGTTCTATTTGTGTTGTGTGCGTCGAGCGCTTCCATGGGGGTCCTAGGCGGGGCCAGGTTTGCCCCCCCCTAGTTACACGCAGTGTTTGGAGCAGCACCTCGAAATATTTTTTTTGGGCGGTTTTTGCTATTTTTAGGTATCTACGGAATACCTAAAAACATTGTATATATTGTATGGTGAATGGTAAAATTCGATATAATGAATATAAGAGAGGTTTTCCCCGGTTGAGGGTTTCCGGTATAAATCTCTGTGTACTATGTGTATGAGCCATTGATTAAATTTTGTTTTTCTTAAGAATCTATATGCATGTCTTTACTTCACAGGTTTAAAACTTACATGTGGTATCATAGCTCATTTTTTGCTTCAGGGGGACGCCTTTGTTGCTAAGGGTTTGGCTTGATCTTGATAGATCAAGTTTATCTTGGGTCTATGATAAACCTGGGTTGAGTGGGAGCTTTTGCAGTGGGGATTCGAGTGTAGAAAGAGGAATGGCGAGCTCTTCTAGAATCGAGATAGAGAAGTTCAACGGTAAAAAATTTGAGCTATGGAAGCTCAAGATGGAGGAACTTCTTGTAGACAAAGAACAATGGATCGTTGTGGATCTTGGTTCACAGCCTACTGGTACACGGCCTACTGGCACACAGTCGACTGGTACACAACCTACTAGTACACAAACTACTAGTACAACACCTACTGGTATGTCGAAGTAATATTGGGAGAAGTTGGACAGAAGAGCGAGGAGTACTATTCGACTCTGCCTGGAAGATTTGATGTTGTTGAATGTCTCAAGAGAATATACAACCAAGGAACTATGGGATAAGTTAGGGAATTTGTATCAATCAAAGTCCCCGGTAAACAAGTTGTTTCTTCGAAAGAAGCTGTATCATCTTAGGATGGAAGATGGAGATTCTATGAGAGAACATCTAAATTCCTTTAATACTCTGGTAAGTCAACTTGTCTCTGTTAATATTACGATTGCAGAAGAAGATAAGTGTATTACTTTGTTATGTTCTTTTCTAGACTCTTGGGATAATCTGGTTGTAGCAATTGGTACTACCACTCAATCTACATTGAAGTATGAGGATGTAGTTGCATCCTTGTTATCTGAAGAGATGAGGTAGAAAAGCATGGATGGTCATAACACAGATGCTTTATTTGTAAGAGGTCATACCCAAGACAGGAATCCTGGTAAGTCCTTGGGGGGGAGACCTAAATCTATAGGTAGATCTAAGTCTCCAGGAAAATATTTGAGGAAATGTTGGAAGTGTGGTAAAACAGGTCATTATAAGAAAGATTGCAAGTCTAAGAAGGTTGATAAGCCAAAGGGGCCTGATAGTACCTCTTCCACAGAGGCGAAAACCTCCATTAAAGGAGTTGATGTTTACCTGGCATCTATAGGTACACATGCAGATAGTGATGTATGGTTGATCAAATCAGGTGCATCATACCATATGAATCCTCACAGTGAGTGGTTCTTTGAATATGAAAAATACGATTGTGGTGATTTATTCCTAGGAGATGACTCGATAGCCAAAATCATGGGACGTGGAAGGGTTAAGTTGCTAATAAGAGATGGAAGGTTTAGAACTCTCCCTAGGGTTCTTCACATTCCAAAAATAGCTAGGAGCCTAATATCTGTAAGCAAGTTGGATGATGCAGGAGTGGATATTGTATTTGGAAAGGGAACTTGCAAGATGGTACGAGGAGCAATGGTGTTGATGAGGGGATTTTGGTGTGGAACTCTATACAATTTGTTGGGAAGAACTTATACTAATGGGTGTAATAATTTTGTTGTCCCTGAGAAGAGAAATGAAGGAGAAAAGACCAATACTATCCCTGAAAAGAAGACCATGTTGTGGCATCAAAGACTGGGGCATATTGGAGAAAAGGGCCTTCGAACACTACACGATAAAGGTATGGTTGAAGATATGTATAATTACACTCTGGATTTTGATTTCTGTGAACATTGCATATATGGTAAACATAATCGAGTAAGATTCCCATCTGGTGCTACAAGAGCAAAGGGGATCTTAGAGTTGATACACAGTGATGTGTTTGGACCTGATTATGTTCCATCCCTAGGTAAATCTATGTATTATGTTTCATTCACAGATGATTTCTCAAGGAACACATGGATTTATTTTCTTAGAAAAAAATCTGAGGTATTTGATAAATTTAAAGAGTTTAAGGCCCTGGTAGAAAATCAGATAGAAAAGAAAATAAAGGTATTGAGAAGAGATAATGGTGGAGAATTCTGTGGAAATGAATTCGAAGAATTATGTAAGAAGTGTGGTATAGCAAGGCATAAGACTACTCCATACACTCCTCAACAGAATGGAGTTGCATAAAGGATGAGCGAGACACTGATAGAAAAATCAAGGAGCATGCTCAGCAGTGCCGAGTTAGGACAAGAATTTTGGGCAGAGGTAGTGGGTACAACATGTTACCTGGTCAATCGATCACCTTCATCAGTGTTGGATGATAAAACTCCACACGAGGTATGGACTGAAAAGAAACCCTCTCTTCAACATCTTAGAGTGTTTGGTTATGATGCTTATGTACATGTTCCAAAGGAAAATAGGAGTAAGCTGGATAAAAAGGCTAAAAAGTGTATCTTTATTGGTTATAAAGATGGTGCAAAAGGTTATAAGCTTTGGAACCTAGAAACCAAGAAGATTGTTGACAGTCAAGATGTTGTTTTCAGAGAGGTAAAAGATGTTTCCAACCAAGAATTCCTACCAACGCAAGACGAACCTGAGAAAATAGAGCTTGAGTTGGATGATGCAAAATCTGAATCATCTGAAGAAGAGGAAGCAAAAGAAGAAGAAGAACCTCATACCCCAGTATTGAGGAGAACAGTGAGGGGAAGAAGGCAACCAGAAAGGTATAGTCCACCTGATTTTCATTCTAATTTTGCTTTATCTATTAATGATTATGATCCCAGAACTGTCAGGGAAGCAGTGAATTCAGAGGATAGTAAACTATGGAAGAAGTCCATGGTTGAAGAAATGGATGCTTTGGATAATAATGAGGCATGGGATATAGTTGAGTTTCCATCTGGAAGAAAATCTGTGGGTAGAAAATGGTTGTTTAAGAAGAATTTTAATGCAGAAGGTAAAGTGGAGAAATACAAAGCTCGACTAGTAGCAAAAGGTTATTCCCAGGTAGAGGGAATTGACTTTGGTGAGATTTTTTCTCTTGTTTCCAAGTTAACATCTATTAGATTTCTTTTATCTATTATTGTTGCTTTTGATATTGAAGTGGAATAGATGGATGTGAAGACAACATTCCTACATGGGGATCTGGAAGAAGAAATCTACATGAAGCATGCAGAAGGATTTGTAGTGAAGGGAAAGAAAGAGTTGGTCTATAAGCTAAAGAAGTCGCTATATGGTCTGAAGCAATCACCTAGGATGTGGTACCAAAATTTTGACACATACATCCTTGGATTGGGATTTGTGAGAAGCAAGGATGATCATTGTGTATATTCCAAGCAGGTTGGTAATCACTTCATTTATATAGTGTTGTATGTTGATGACATGTTGTTGGTAGAAAATAACATGGATGTTATCAAGGAGGTGAAATCGCAGCTATCCTCCAAATTTGACATGAAGGATCTCGGTGCTGCTAACTTCATTCTACGAATGGAGATTAAAAGAGATCGTGCAAACATGAAACTCTGGTTGAATCAGAGAAAATATGTTGAGACAATATTGCAGAGGTTTAATATGCATGGAAGTAAACTGGTCAAGGTTCCTATTCCTATAGGTGTAAATTTATCTGCAGACCAGTGTCCCAAGACACATGAAGAAGAAGAGGACACGTCCCATGTTCCATATGCTAGTAAAGTTGGCAGTTTGATGTATGAAATGGTATGTACTAGACTGAACATTGCACATGTAGTGGGAGTTTTAAGCAGGTATATGTCAAAACTAGGGAAGGATCATTGGACAACAGTAAAGAGGGTCTTCATGTATTTGTGTGGCACTACCAATTATGGATTGTGCTACCAAGGAAGACCAGGATTGGACATAGTGGTGGACATACATGGCTTTGTTGATGCAGACTGGGCTAGAGATCTGGATCACAGAAGATATACAAGTGGGTATGTGTTTAACCTATTTGGAGGAGCAATCAGTTGGATGAGAAAAATACAGGCTGTAGTGGCACCCTCAACTACAGAAGTTGAATACATGGCAACCAATCATGCAAGCAAGGAAGAAATATGGTTACAGAGATTGTGTTCAGGTATTGGGTTGGTACAACAAGCAGTGAGATTAGATTGTGACAATTTGAGTGAAATATTCCTAGCAAAGAACCCATATTATCATTCGAAGACAAAGCATATTGATGTTCAGTATCACTTTGTGAGAGACATGGTTGAAGAAAAGAAGGTGTTGTTGGAAAAGGTTGACACTTTGAAGAATGTTGCAGATTCATTGACAAAGTTTGTGAGCACATAAAATTCTCTTGGTGTAGAGAAACAATGGGCATTACTTCCCTGGATTGTTGACTATATAATCCTGTGGACCCCTGGATGCAAAGAAAACAACAAGTGGGAGAATGTTGGGTATGTGTTATATTATTTGCATGTGTTTGTGTGGACGCGTCAGATTCAGCAACAACGTTTGATGATCCCTCTAGTAGTTCTCTTGTGTCGTGTGCGTCGGGCACTTCCTATGGGGGTCCTAGGGGGGCCAGGTATGCCCCTCCCTAGTGATGCACAATGTTTGGGGCAGTGTCTCGAAAAAAAAATTTGGGCGGCTTTTGTTATTTTTAGCGGTTTTCTAAATTAATCCCGGATTAAGGGATTAGGATTTTGGTATCTACAGAATACCTAAAAACATTGTATATATTGTATGGTGAATGGTAAAATTCGATATAATGAATATAAGAGAGGTTTTCCTTGATTGAGGGTTTTCAGTATAAATCTTTGTGTACTATGTGTATGAGCCATTGATTAAATTTTGTTTTGCTTAAGAATCTATATGCATTTCTTTACTTCACAGGTTTAAAACTTACAATTAGGAGTGGATTCCTTAATAACATTGGGTTTAGTTACCATGGATTTGAAGGAATTATACATGAGATTCACTAAGGTGGGCCATAAACATACTCTAAAATGGATCCAGTCTAATTCCTAAAGAAATATCATTTCTCACCATATGGAAAAGCTATTGAAGAAAGGGCACTCTAGCATTATTTTCAAATTCGGTGCAATCCAAGTTGTGGACGACCCACTGTAGGAAATTCACCTTGATTTATAGATGGTCCTAAATTAGCATTAGAAAGTATTTGACATGTGTAGTGGCTTATCCCCTTCTTTTGGTGAGCATGATCATGGTACTCCACTAAGCCACCCAATGTGTTTCCTTATTGGCATCCTTTTACACAAAATAATGAGATTAAAAATATTATTTAGACATTTTTGGAGGTAGGCATTGTCCATCCAAGCACTATCCCTTACGCATCACCCATGGTGATGGTATTGTACAAAGAAGGCAATTGGTATCCTCTCAATAAGTTGAGCATCAAAGACAAGTTTCCCATCCTAGCTATTGATGATATTTTGGATGAGCTTTACAGTGCCAAGTTATTCACTAAACTATACATTTTTTAGGATACCACCAAATAAGGGTGAAGGAGGTGGACATTCCTAAGACAATGGTTTACACACATGAAGGCCATCATGAGTTTTTAGTGATGCCCGTTGGAATTTTCAATGCCCCATCCACCTTTCAAATCCCAATGAATAAGATTTTCAACCCTTCCTACATAATTTTTTTCTAGTATTCTTTAATGACATCATGATCTATAGAAAAACATGGGAAGCACACGTGGACCACATTGAGAAATCCTTGCAAATACTCCAAGACAACTAGTTATTCCTCAAATGTTCCAAATGCACTTTCTGTGGTTCATAGGTAGAATACTTGGATCACATTATTAATTAGGAAGGGGTGAAATTTGATCCCAACAAAATTAAGGCTATGCAATATTGTCCATGCCCCAAGACTAAAAAATGCTTGTGTGGTTTCATAGGACTTATGGGCTACTACAGGGAATTTTTGAAGAAATATGGGCAGATTGCATCCTCTTAACTGCACTACTAAAAAAACTGTCATTGTATGGAACAAGGCCACAAAGCAAGTCTTTTAGGCCTTAAAGGAAGCCATGTGTACTACACATGTCTTATCCATGCCTGATTTCACTAAGAATTTTGTCTTGGAATGTGACACTTAGGGAAAAGGTCTAAGGGTCATGCTAATGCAAGAAGAGAATCCATTGGCCTTCACAAGTAAAACATTGTGGGAAATAAATTCGGGCAAGTCCACCTATGAGAAAGAGACAATGGCCATCCTTCATCCTAGGGATACTTGGCACACATATCTCATTGGGAGGCACTTCCAGATCAAGATAAATCATCATACTTTGAAGTATTTTTCTAGAATAGAGGTTGTTGTCCCTTGTGCAACATAAGTGGGTTACTAATATTCTTGGGTATGATTATGAGATTGTATCTAATAAAGGCAAATACAATGTGGTGACTAATGTTTTATCTAGGAAATATGAGGAGGATGGATCTCTCTTTGATTTATCCTTACCCATACCAGATTAGTTCACACAGGCCCAATAAGAATGGTTTTCACATGACACAGTGGTTTGACTCATCTAATGACTTCAAGAGGACCCCGATTAGTTGGATACTTTGTGACATAAAGGAACATTTTTCTAGTACCAAATTCTACTTTAAAACAAAAGGTGTTAACATAGTTGCATTCATCCTCTACAATGGGTCATGCTAGCTTTTAGAAAACCTATTATCACTCTTTATTTTAGGAAGGAATGAAAAAAGACACACATACTTTTGTATTAGAATGTGACAATTTCCAATGCAATAAGCGTGAGACGGTGAAGACTCTTGAGGCATCACAACTTCTATCGATACCAACCACTATTTAGACTGACATTTCCATGGAATTTATTATGGGCCTCCCAAAGCAAGTGGCAAATCAGTCATCATGATGGTAGTTGATTGCCTTTCAAACTATGATCACTTTCTTCCTTACCACACCTATTTACACCCTCCATGGCTTCCAGAGTTTTCATGCACCAAATTTTCAAGTTACATGACCTGCCCACTTTAATTGTATTGGATCATGATCCCACATTTACTAGTAAATTTTGCATGAGTTTTTTAAACTACAAGGGACACAGTTAAAAATGAGCATGGATTATCATTCCAAAATTGATGGTCTAATAGAATTAATCAACAAGTTCTTGGAAATCTATTTGAGATTATTTGCTACTAACAAGTGGCACCAACAAGCATAGTGGTTACCCTTGAAAAATGATGGTACAATACCATAAGCTTGCACTAAAGTTATATTCCCTATCATATCCTCCAATGCATTGGACAAATTGTCTACAAATTTCCTCTTCCTACCTACTTCAAGATACATCCAATCTTTCATGTTTCATATTTGAAAAAGGTTTTAGGGTGAAATTAATGAGTTCAAACCAACCTTCCAAAACTTGATGAAGAAGGATACATTTGGTTATATCCAAAAGTAGTATTAGCCACCTGAGAATGCCAAATACACTAGCGCATTGTCCATGAATTCTTGATATGATGGAAGGATATGCAACTTGAAGATGACACTTGGGAACTAGTAGCAATTTTACAACAATTTCCATACCTCCAACAATGAGGACATCATTTCTTTTGAAGGCCCTAGGGGTGGCATGTTTAGGGTCCTACCCTAACCTCCCTTCTTTACCAGGTACTTAAGAGTTAGTCAATTAATGTACGAGGCCATCTTCTTTGAATAAGACTATTAGATAGTGGATAATATCTTAATGTAAAAGGGTCATATTTTTTAAATAAGGCCCACTAGTTGGTTGGTACTCATTAGTGATGGGAACATGAATTGTTATATATTTACTAGTAAGAAATTGTTTATAGAGCTAAGAGGAAATGTAATGTTTTTTCAAGTGTTGTTAGTATATTGAATATTTTCTCAAATAAGGATGACCCCTTGAAGAGGCTCATGAACATTGCTCTCTCTTTTGGAATCATCAATACAAGGGTTATATTCTACATGTATCATCTAATTGTCTCTTGTATTTTATTTTCTACACTTGAATTTATTTTAATATTTTGCATGTCACATTATTTATGTTGGTAAGTACATTACACGTACCTTCATCCATTTGACCCAAATTTTACATGGGTGAATGTTTGATGACATTCAACATGGGAATTCTACAAATTTTGAAAGAAAAACTCTGAGTTACATTCTATGTTTTACCAAAAGTACTCAGGAAAGACTTATGGTGCCAAACAATAAGGAAATTGGAAATTAATGCTTAGCAAACTAGGAAAGAAACATGCTTTCCAAATAAACACCTCTCCTACATTTCATTCTAGGATCTCAAGTGCATGGTCAATCAATGGCTGAAATAACCTCTATCAAAAGACTCTGGAAATTCATTGGCACACTAGATATTTCATGGCCATGGTAATTGTGGATCAAAATAAACTACATGATATAATGTTCAATTTTGTAAATTTCTAGGTCACAACCTTGAAGCCCGTGGAAATAGACCTAGCAACGATTCAACAATGAATTCCCTAGTCAGTCAAGTTGCATAGTATTGCAACAAGGTACAATACCCCTTTGTATGGTGTTTATCTTTACAGTACCTACTATATTTATTACAAACCACTATTCCACCTTTTAGTGATATTACTAATAAGAGAAGAATAGTGATACCTTTTAACCACCATATTAATAAGGTAACAATAAGGATATAATCTAATGGAGTGAGTTAAAAAGTGGATACACACAACCTTTCTGATGAGTTTATTTTTCTTGGCAAGGCAAAGTTCCACCCTAGTCCACTCATTTTTTGAAATTTTAACAATTTGGCTATGAAAATGGGCTAGAACCGCTAAGCAAAAAGTTCCATGATTAAATTTCCGACCAATCAAGTGGAACTATAACTTCTGGAAAAATTCCTACTAGATTTAGGGAAGATTTTGGATGGAAAAATGATTGAGTTTGTCCACTTATTAACTTACTCCTTATAACCACCATAACAATGACAAGCCATTAAGGTTATATATAATTGACATTAATGACCATTAATTCAAAACTTAATCACCATTATAACAACATACCCCTTTACACTTACTCGGGGATAAATAATACAACCTTCTAGCCACAATAATAATGGCATGACATTAGGGATTTATACCATTAAAGGGGCCACCAAGTCAATATTAACCACCATTATACCAACATACCCCCTTAATATTGACATGGGGATGCATAATACAACCTTCTAACCACCATAATAATGAAAAACCATTAATGATTTATGTAAATGGAATTAATGACCAATAAAGGGGCCTTTAAGTTGAGCTTAATCATCATTACACCAACATACCCCATTAAACATGAATTTTAGGATAAATAAGACAAAGATGGAACAAATATGTATTTGACCAAGTAAATATTACATCCCAACATCCTCCCCTTAATATTTTACTTATGAAGAATTGGCACCAAATAATTTAGTGAAATAAACATTACAATAATCCAAACACTAATGTTTAACTGGGTAGGGAATAAAAGAGCGGGAAATGTTGACAAAAACTAATCTATGATAAGGTACATACATTCTCTCAATGAAGAGTTCATTAATACAACTATAACTTCCATGACACCTTCACACATACTCTTTAGAAAATAGTGAATCAAACACAATTTTAAATGAACATATGCATGTACAACAAGACTAAGAAATTAAATTCCCACAATGTTGTCAATAAACACTCTCCAAACATGACATATAATATGGAAAAGACAAAGGTGAAGCTAAGAATGATCCAACAAATATTTTATCAAGGAAAGAGTGTCAAAGATCAACAAGAAGGATCCAATCACACCATCAAAGAATTCTAATGAAGTTGGGAGTTATTTAACAAAGCTCACATTTCAAAGATCAACAAGAATGGTTTAAACAATGAATCAAAGAGAGCTCAACACGGGCCTTTTTAGGCTAGATATTCAAAACTCAACAAGTGCTCCAAATAAGACATGCACCAAGGTGTAATCCCATGATAAAATGCACAAATACAAAATAATCAAAAGAGGTTTCCATCATAAAATGTCAGCAAAAGAGATTGCATAATGATCAATCGATTAATGAGCGTAATGAGGATTGCATGATTGTACAGTTATTGGTAATGATAATAAATAATATAATAATATAATTTAAGGTCATAGCCTAGCCAGACATCAGATTGATGTGTGAGACTACATAGGTGTACATACCCTACCCCTTTTCGGATTTGAACTTGTGACCTTCAAGGAGGAACCATGTTCTTAACTATTAGGCTCACTCAAGATGTAACAAGTGCTCAAACACAACCATGATCAATCATCAATAAAACTATAATAGGTTATAATAGTTGGTACTTATCCAATATTTTATATTCATGTTTTCCCTAAATATTTGTAAGAATCATTGTTAGCATACTAATAGAAATTTTAATACTTAGATGGAGAAAGAGAATACCTCACATCACAAATGATTAGGGTCCTAAAATGGAAAACATGTGCATGAAAAAAAATCTATTGTTGGTTGAATATAAGGTGCAAGAAGTGGTTATTGTGACTCAATAATAAAATCCATCGAGGATGCATAATCAAGCTCCAACACATTATTAGTATAAAAATAAATAGATGATGTAGGATTTGGCACCTGTAAAATAGCAGTAGAAGGATCAAGACAAATTGCATCTAAGGATGAAGTCTCAAAATATCCAAGGTTTTCTCTCACCCATGCCATCTCTAGATCAGTAGTAAAAACAATAATCTATCCATGTCTACTAAGGCCACCACCTATATACCCTATTTGGAGAAGTAATTTAGAGCCAATGTATAGGTACTATGTTGCTCAATGTGCATGGACAATAATCCACAAGTAGCGAACAATGCATGATAAAATGCATCAAAAGAAGATTCATAATATTTTTCTGCAAAGTGTTAATTACCTCTTATGTATCCCCTAATTCATTCATGATTTTTTAAAAGACAAGTTCCAAGTTTTCTTCCATCTCATTAATAAACAAAGTCCAATTAGGAAGTTGTTCATGATACTTCTTAAAAATTTGAAAAACAAGATTAAAATCTTTATCAAAGTAACTAGACACGTTTTGAACAAATTCCATTAATCAATTTAGTACATCTTACTTCACTTACTTATTTGACAAGATTTACATTGAGGTCACACAAATTCTAGATGGAATTGTCCCTCTCTTTCCATTGGTGATGAAGTTGAGCAATAATGTTATGTTGTCTGGAATCAATAACCTACAAAGAAGCAACTTTGATATGAAGTTCATTATTAGATAATTTCAATATAGAAACGTGCTCATTAATTTTGGCAATGGTGTCCTATAGAGAAGCAACCTTCTTTTCCCATATTTACTAGAGAAATTCCTCCTCCTCATGCCATTTTTAGAGAAACATTGCTTCTTTTTCATTATGATCATACATGTTTTTTTACAAGTTAGTCACCTTCATGGTAGAGAAGCATGATTCCTTTGATAAGGACTTGCACCACTATGTCATTTAACATGTAAAAAATATCTTCTTCCTTCATTACATAGAGGGAAATTACCAAAGAGACGCATTGTCAAATTGATCTAAAGAGACCAAATTCTTCAGACTTGGATTGATAAATGGAAAATCATGCAATAGATTTTGAAAAGAAGTTTTCCACTACTTTGATAAATAAGGGAACACACCCTAGAGAATTTACAATTATAATAATGAATGACCACTTAAATAAACTATAGGCCTTTTCAAAATCAATTATAATGGTTAAGGATTCTATCCCTTGACTCCTAACCCATTGCATACCCTCCCAAATTGTAATTACATTCTCTAGAATAAAACATCCTCTAATGAAGTCATTATGCTTAGGCTTAGTAATTTTTGGAAAAATATGATCTAGTATTAGGTTCAAGGCCTTGGCCAAAATTTACAGGAAACATTAACACGAGTTATTGGGTACCAACTAGTGAAAATTTAAGGTTACTAGGCTCTTATGTGAATTTATTTAGGACCTTATCAATGTGATCTCTCCATGATTGAGACATAATGGATTCATTGTAGACTTGGAATGTTTTAGGTCACATAAAATCCCTCGTGGTTTTGTAAAACCCACATGAGTGGGCAAGACCTTCATAGTTGACATTGACCATTCTTTCAAGGAAGATGACAATCATCCAAAGTCAATCTTTGGTTGCATAAATTATTTTTTTCATTTTCCATCTTTGAGGGACTTCGTCAATACAATTTCACATGGCCACCCTCCTCTCATATGTCATCCCTTGAGTTTGGAATGCCATATTATAATGATTAATAAATTCCATTTAAATTTGAACATGGTCTATAATTTTCCTTAAACAACTTTAAGGGATTTGATTTTCTTGACCACTTAATTTTAGTCCAAGGATATAAAGAATGCATTGGTTGGCCTATCCCCCGTATTTAGCCAATGAAGGTAGGATTTTATTTTGATCCCCCACAGTTTGCATGATTCTTTAACTTTGAGAAAGTTTCTTAACTTAGCTAATCTAATCTGTAGCTTCTCATTGCAAGATGTAAATTGTATCTTCCTTGAAACTTGTTCTAGCTTGTTATGGCCTTATTCTTTCTTCTTCTGAAATATACTAGCTTCCTCCTATAGACATATAGAAAGTAAATGAAACATGAAATGGAATATTCCATTATATCATCCATCCTATATCACCTTCGAATTGAGGCATCAAATTCCAAATCCATTTGATAGCTTCAATACATTAGGATTACTTCAAATGGGATACATTCAATATAAGTCTTGTGTTTTGAGTCTTGGGTTTATCCAAGCCTTGAGAAATGAAGAAAAAATTATGTTGATGGTCAGAAAGGGTCATATCACCATGGAATTGAACTAACCTTCAACCCTCATTCCTAAAAAAGAAGAATATTTGTTTGGATAACATTTTTTTATCTAATGTTTTCAAGAATTTTGTTACCCTTTTGGAAATTAGACCAAGTGAATCATAATTAAGGGAAATTTTTGTGATGAAATGTATTGGGTTTGTATAGCCCAAGTCTAACCTTAAGGCCATTTTAGACTATTCTCTCCCTTGGTGGAAAGAAGATAGGTAAAAAATCCCCTTATCTTCTTGAGTTTGAACAATGATAAATCTCCACAAATAAACCAAGAGACTTCTGGAAGCTCTCTAACTAAACATTCTCCCCATGACATTCTTTCATTTTCATTACTAGAGGAATACAAATTAGCCAAACCTAGCTCATTTCCTTTAAAATAAAACATCCAAAAAACATTGTTGGTAAGGTCAAACTCAGATAATTACATCTTCCATATTTGGTTAAATTAGCATTGTTACTCCTCCTTTACCTTCAACATGATTAGTAAAAAAAACAAAATTCAGAAAAATTACCTAACAAACTTAGGTATATTAATAATTCAAATTTAAAAACTCTTATAAATTCATTTTTATACTTACATGTCAAAGTCTACAACATTCAACAATAAATGGAATTTGTGTTCTACCATGTGAAAAATGCCATAACAAAGTTCACTTAACAAGCATGACAATGTTTTTATTATACAAGACTAAACATACTCACATTGTGGGAACTTAGTGAGAGGAATATTATCATTCTTTACTAATTAACTGATAAACTCTTTTAGTAACAATTTATTTTAAATTTAATTAAAAATAAAAAATAAAAATATTAATTTAATATGAAATTGTTTTTTTAATAATATAAATATATATATATATATATATATATAATCCCTAAATGGGGTGTTAATGAAAGGGGATTGATAGTTCCCTCCCTGAGATTAGCATCGATGGAAACGTGGTCAATGAAGTGCTTACCCACCCGACACGTCAATACACTCTTTAACCTCGACATGAAGAAGAGCTTGTGCAAAAGACCTTGGCGGATACTGGGTAATCTACAAGTCATGAATTATCAGTACTTTGATGTGATGACAGATGAGACCAATGGTAATGGTAATCAATATTGGGTGAGGTAAAATAGTTTCATTATGAAAATATTGAGGGGAGAACAATACTTGAGTCAAAAGAGCATTACGAATTTGAGTGGAGGGGTCTCTTACATGAGCCAAAGTTTATCAGATGATGAATTCAAGTACTCTTATATTGAGAAACATGTATTTTCTCTTGTTAAATTTATAGAGAAATTTCACCACTTTATTCTAGGAAAACATACATAGGTAAAAGTCCCTTTGCATGTTTTCAAGTTTCTGCTTTCACAAACTTATCTTTCAGGGAAGCTTGCACATTGGATTTTCAAAATCCAGGAGTATGATTGATCAGGGGATCAAATTTTGCTCAAAAATTCAAAGTGCTCAGAATCGCTTCATATCGAACGAGAGTGTAGGCCTCGTCGTTGCAAACCCAACGCAACTCATTTGGGTTCAAACAGACATCAGGAGCGAGAGATATCACAATCTGTTCGAATTGTCAAACATGTAAAAAAAGGATGCTGACTGTGCAGTCCATACAGGATGACGTGGCAGAGGTCGTACAGGTGACGTGGCATGATGTACACTAACAGGGTATCTGGTGACATGGCAATCATCTATTGGCAGATGTGGTCGAATCGCAATGCGACACGTGGCATTTATTGAACAAATGGTGTGGTGCCACGTGGCCTAGTCATGGGCTGCCACGTGGCACTGTTGTATTGGTTATTGGTTCAAAACTTTATGGAGTCCGTGGGATTCAAACCCCGGACCTCCCCACCATGCAAAGCTTTGGCAATGGCCACCCTACCAGTGCGCCATGCATTGTTTCTTATTAACTAAATGTTTTGAAAATTATATAAGTTTGAATTAGATGCATGTCGGCGGAGGGTCGGGCCAGGGCTTAGCCCCAGCCCGTGGTTGTATTATTATATCCATATGACCACAATTCAAAACACATGTGGGTTTACGTATTGCAAATGGTTAAGCCTCCAGTCACATAACCCATGACATGTGACCTTGCCACGGAGCGTGCAGGGAAGTTGGGTTTAAGACTTAGCCCTTTTGTATTTGCGCGAGGTCACATGGACCCATGTGCCCACGAGTTTGGTGGTTAGGGGTTGGCGCGCCCATAACCGTCCTACAGTTCGCACTGTTTGCGCAGTTGCGTTCGGTGCCAGGTTTTTACGCTTAAATAAGTGTGTGTTCTAGGTTGAATGAACAGAGGTGTGTTTTGTAGATGCAGAGACAACAAGCTTGAAGGGGAGACTTCAAGGAAGCCTATCTTCTTCGTTTTTTGGCCAAACGAGGTGCTGAAAAAGCCCAGCTAGGGGTTTTTGGACATTCTAAAGCCATTGGAGCAGTCTATTTGGTAGTTTGAGTATTGTAAAGCACATTTTTTTATCACTTTGAGAAAATAATACAAATGATCCATTGGAAGCTGGACCAGGAGATGTAGCCCAAGAGAGGGGTGAACTCCTTTATCATTTGTTGTGTTATGTGTTTTTTGTTCATTCATTATGCTGTTGTTTATATGCATCTTGAATGAGTAGATCCTATTAATGATGTGTTTCAAAGTTGATCCGTTTGCTTTTAACACATAAATTTTACTTGCAAATATTTTCAAGAATACAAGTCTTCTTCATTTTTAGATCAAGTTGGTATCAGAGCATAGGTTTTTGAAGACTTGATTATTTGCAAGTGTTTTGTTTTCTGATGCTCACAAGGTTGAAACTCACAAGAGGGGAAGGTCAACTTGTGGAGCCAAGTTCTCATCCTTCAAGGAGGAAGCATATATAATCACCGCAAGTTTCAAGGAGGCATTCACCAAGTATGGCTCATGAAGAAATTCATGAACATGTTCCTGCAGAAGATGAAGATCTCAGAAAGGATGTCATGGAAATGAGAGAGATGATGAAGATCTTAATGGAAAGGAATGCAGGGTGGCAAGGTGAAGGCTCCAACCCTTCAAAGCATAAGGGAGACAGTGGTG
>ML814254.1:78393-101822 GCA_009831015.1 Picea engelmannii | reverse complement strand
CTCCGTTGATTGATGATCATGGAGAGCATGTTCAGATTCCTTCTATAGATGATTTTTCCCCAGAATATCTTACAGAACTGCATGAAGACACCATCCTTGACAGGAGAATGCGAACTTCAAAACGAGGAAATGTGGAGTATCTTTGAATTGGTCTTAAAGGTACAAATCCAAGCAAATCCAAGTGGATTGAGGTTGGAAGGGTGAGGGAACTATACCCTCATCTTCAAATAGACTGAAAATGGTCTTTTGGAGGTCCAAAAGCTTCCCAATGGGGAGGTGTGATTAGGGGATCAAATTTTGCTCAAAAATTAAAAGTGCTCGGAATCACTTCAAATCAAACGAGAGCATAGGCCTCATCGTTTTGAACCCAACGCAACTTGTTTGGTTTCAAACGGACGTCGGGAGCGAGAGATATCATGATCTGTTCGAATTGTCAAACAGGTAAAAAAAGGACGCTGACTGTGCAGTCTGTACAGTCCGTACAGGATGACGTGGCAGAGGACATACAGGTGACGTGGCATGATGTACACTGACAGGGCGGCTGGTGATGTGGCAATCATCTATTGGCATATGTGGTCGAATCGCAATGCGACACGTGGAATTTATTGAACAAATGGTGTGGTGCCACGTGGCCCAGTCATGGGCTGCCATGTGGCACCGTTGTATTGGTTATTGGTTCAAAACTTTATGGAGTCCATGGGATTTGAACCCCGGACCTCCCCACCGTGCAAATCTTTGGCAATGGCCTCCCTACCAGCGCGCCATGCATTGTTTCTTATTAACTATATGTTTTGAAAATTATATAAGTTTGAATTATATGCATGTCAGCAGAGGGTTGGGCCGGGGCTTAGCCCCGGCCCGTGGTTGTATTATTATATCCATATGACCACAGTTCAAAACGCGCGTGGGTTTATGTATTGAAAATGGTTAAGGCTCCGGTCACATAACCCATGACATGTGACCTTGCCACAGAGCGCGCGGGGAAGTTGGGTTTAAGACTTAGCCCTTTTGTATTTGCACGAGGTCACATGGACCCACGTGCCCACGAGTTTGGCAGTTAGGGGATGGCGCGCCCATAATCGTCCTACAGTTCACACCGTTTGTGCGGTTGCGTTCGGTGCCAGGGTTTTACGCTTAAATAAGCGTGTGTGCTAGGTTGAATGAACAGAGGTGTGTTTTGTAGATGGAGAGACAACAAGCTTGAAGGGGAGACTTCAAGGAAGCCTATCTTCTTCGTTTTTTGGCCAAACGAGGTGCCGAAAAAGCGCAGCTAGGGGTTTTTGGACGTTCTGAAGCCATTGGAGCAGTCTATTTGGCAGTTTGAGCATTTTAAAGCACATTTTTGAGCACTTTGAGCAAATAATACAAATGATCCATTGGAAGCTGGACCAGGAGATGTAGCCCAAGAGAGGGGTGAACTCCTTTATCATTTGTTGTGTTATGTGTTTTCTGTTTATTGATTATCCTATTGTTTATATGCATCTTGAATGAGTAAATCCTATTAATGATGTGTTGCAAAGTTGATCCATTTGCTTTTAACACATAAATTTTACTTGCAAATATTTTCAAGAATACAAGTCTTCTTCATTTTTAGATCAATGATTTAACCATCATGAATTCGAAAAAAATTAAGGGATGAGACTTAGCCCTTCACTTAGCTCAACATGCTAAATCAAGTGAATAATTTGACGATCAGGATAATCCTCTTTCAACACGACTTTATATTGAGAATCAAACCCTTTCTATTTTTGAACACCCCTGGTATAAAAATCTGGTGTATTACTTGCAATATCAGAAATGCCCAGATGACTTAGATCCTCATCAGAGGAGAAGAATCTGCCTTGAATCTTCCAGGTATATTATTTTAAGAGATTTTTTGTTCAGAAGGATTGATGATGGTATATTACTTTGATGTGTGAATGATGAGGAAGCACACAAATTGTTACATGAAACTCATGGATATTCATATTCTGTTATTCACGTTGGTGGCCACTTTTTTGTTAAACCTATTGATTTTAAAATCATCATAAATGGTTGTTATTGGTCCTCGATTTTTTGAGATTCTTATAAATTTGCAAGATCTTATGAAAAGTGCCAAAAATTCATTGGGAAAGAACATTTTTCTGCCATGCCTTTACAACATGTCCTCCCAGATTTTCCTTTTTCTAAATGGGGCCTAAACTTTATTTGTCCTATTAATCCTTCGTCTTCCACATGACAAATTTTCATCTTGACAACCACTGATTATTTCACTAAGTGGACTGAAGATGTACCTCTTAGACACTCATAGGATGAACATGTAATTTATTTCCTGGAAACTAATATCTTCTCTAGATTTGGCATTCTTTTAGAGATTATTATAGATAATGGCCCCACTTTCATTTCGCAAAATTGACTCAATTTCTAGCTAAGTTGGGAGTCAAACATTTCACTTCATCAACTTATTACCCTCAAGAAAATGGGCAAGATGAGTCTACTAACAAAAATATGGTTAGGATAATAAATAGGCTCATCGAAGATAAGCCTCGTCAATGGAACACCCTCCTCACTTACGCCCTTTGGGCAGATCACACTACTACCAAGGTAAGCACAGGTTGCACCCCCTTTCAACTTGTTTATGGTCAAGAAGCCATTATGCCTACTAAGATGGAACTTTCTTCTCTACGGGTGATGCTACAGATTGAAGAATTAATTTTTTCCAATGTTCCTCAAAGAATACATGCCCTATTAGCCTTAGAAGAACACATAATTTTTTCCTTAGAAAACATGAAGAGAAGACAACAAAATGTAAAGAAATATTTTAACAAATGTGCAAAAGATATCAAAATTAAGGTAGGTGAGAAATTCTTACTTTGGGACTCAACCCATGCTAACAGAGGAAGACATTCGAAGTTTCAAAAATTATGGCTAGGTCCTTTCAAAATATCTTTTGTCCTAAGCGTAAACTCTTACCTTTTAAAGGATTTGGAAGAGAGATTGTTTTCTTATAGTACCAATGGTTCACACTTGAAACATTATGTGGAACCAACTTGATTGATAAACGCCATGTGGAAATCACTATTGTATATAGCTTTTTTGTTTTACTGTTTTTTTTTTCGCTTTATCCAATTTAATTTTCATTTTCTGTTGTTTTATTTTATGTTTATCAGAGACAAATTTTGGATCAGTTTTGCCACAAAAATGCCATTATGTAAGTATTGTTTATCAATAACGATAAATTTCAGACAACCGTCACGATTTCCTCCTTTTAGACATCGCGAAAAATGATTTTTTCTTTCAGTACTGCTCTTAGATAGATTATTTGGTCTTCTTCCCTATTTTTTGCTATCCCTTTCTTCCCTCCACCATGAGATTCAAAAGAGCATATCAGAAAATTTCTCCTTAACACAAAGAAACACTTTTTACTGTGACTGATCGAATTTTATGCATACAGGACCAAACCCCCTCATACGTACCACTTTTCATGAGTTATTCCCAAAACCCCTTCTCATTATTTCCCTTAAACCATCTTTTTCCCCCTGTTGCATAATCATTCTGGTCAATAATTCTTTGCTCTATGTTCACCGATCTATGAAACCGAACATTCTGAGTTTAATCTGTTGGAAACAAAATTCCCTATGGATTTGTCAGTTTGTTGATGCCCAAAAGCGCAACATAGGGTACCTTCTTGCAAATGATTGCAACACCTTATTATTTAATTATATTTAATAATATACTAATAGGCGAGACCCCTTGTGTGACTTGTGTGACTATGATGAAGAGGCAACACTTATGTTATATGTGATTATGAATTTGTTGCAAGATGAGTTCTACATTTTATTTTCGGTTAAGTCATTGTCGAAATAATTGATCAAACGATGTTATGGGCGATGTGATCAAAAGAGAAATAATGTTGTATTTATATAACCCTCACAAGTGTATTTATGTTGCATCTAGTTTAATAAAAGATATACACTCCATGTTTCAAGTTGCATGTGATATATGGTGTGGTGATTACCTTGATTCCATGCTACAAGGATTGTGCACATGGTTTGAATTGGAGGTCTAAAGCTTATGACTTGGTATCCCTAGCAAGGTTTTGATATATGTCACATTGGAGTTTTAAAACAAAGGTTCACACATTTGTTAGGTTTGAAACTTAGGAAAATGGTGGTGTATCAAGCTTGAAATTAATTGTTAGTGGGTTGTGCGCGGTATGGTTATCTTTTTCATACTAGCTATGGATGAATGTGTAAATGGTAGACACGACGTACAATAAATGCACATCGCTCTAACCTACCTTGAGCCCACCACCCTAGCCATTTTGCATTTGGTCTTTTGTTGGTTGTTGGTACTCTTCTTTGTTCGGCCGTGGAAGAAGTATACAGACTGGGTCAAATCTCCTTGGCAATTTTTACACACAAGTATGGGGTTTCTTATTGCTCCATCCATGGATATTTCATTATGATATTTAATTAAGTCAATAGTTGGCTCTTGAGTTTGATCGTTGTCTGTGCATTTCCAAAGTTATGATATGTGGAAAATTTTTATTGTGTATGGATTATTAGCGAAGTTTTGTTCTATGTGGCATTTGTATTTGAAATATTCGCATCGAAAATGTGGGTGTCTCTTGTTGTTGATAAATTTGTAGTTGCTTTGTTGCTTTACCTATGGATAAAATATTGTGTGGGATTTTTTGGGCCTGCCTTGTCTCTAGTTTTCTTTGGCAGTTCCTCTCTGTCTGATAAAAAATTTGTACCACTGCTCGCGGTCTTTGGGTTATTTTTAGATTATGCCTGTCATCTAATTATATGGCTATCATGGTCGCGCCCTTGTAAAATCTCTGTGACTGATGTTGTTGATGAAACAAATGGTGGTAATGAGATCGTTGAAGACATTCCTTTGTCCAAACCATCAAACTGTTGGTCTGCTCGTCTTCCCATACCTCATCATCGTTGTTGATTGGTATATCAAACCTTGTATTCGACTAACAGTGCAAGCATGGCCAACCCAACATTTAATAAAGGCATTGTTCATGCTCTTTTAGTCATGGGTTTTGTTGATTGTTTACTGTGCGATGTTAGAAATAATGCTAAGCCCACTTATATTTTTTTTTATATAGTTTGTCATATGGCAGTGTTGAGGTGATGATAGTGTTTCAAAAACATTGTTTAAGATATATGACATGTTGTATTAGCATGCTCGAGGTGTTCGATTTTTATGAGAAAATAGTACCTCCATGGATGAAATATATACGCATTGAATGAGTTTTTCGAACCAAAACGAAAAGGAATTTTGGAAGCATTGTTATTTTAAGTTCAGTTTGGAATTGGGTTATACATAGGGATCCTATTTATGGCCACTTCATGGAACCCTGTAGTGATTTAAAATGTATTGATGTTAATATTGTGGACCATAGTCTGTCCATTCCTCGACTGTTGGTTGTGATTATTGTGATGTCATGTCTCCTTTAATATGTTGTGCGCAAGTTATGTTACTATTTTTGAATGTTTATTGGGAAATGAATTATGAAATGATTATTGTGCTATGCAATTTCAAAATGAAAATGAGCAGCCTTGAAGTGAAACCCCAGTTCTAGATTTTTGGAAACAAAGTGTTGAATTTCAATTTTGAAGCAGTAAAGGGTTTTGAATTTTAATTGACATTGAATATGGCATTGTTTAATATATTCGAACATTATCTATGGGAATCCCTTCCATTATACCATTTTCCGCAAAATACACTCCCCTCATTATCCCAATTTCACTTGTTCACTCCTTGTTCTGTGATATTCATTTTAAGAAAGGTTTGTATGCAAATGAAGAAAAAATGAAGTGGTAGTAATTGATGATTAGTATTCTGAGATATGTTTAGATACATAGTTGATGGTTTTTGTTGATTGTTTGAACAATATTCATAAATATTTCCCCCTCCATGGTTTCACTTTACGCTAAATACAAGCCCTCCATACTCCCAATGACCCTATCAATTCCTTGTTCGTGTGGAAATTAGTAAATGGCATTTTTATGGATGGATTGCATGCGTCATGTAGTAAATAATAGATCCAACTCTTGATTTATTTAAGTGGATTTTCATGTATGGGTTATTAAGAAATTTTTATAACTGGTTAAATATTGTTGCAGGATGAGTTTTTTCAGTAGGGGTAGTAAGGGCCGAAATAATAGAGGTAGAGGTAATTGGCAGCGAGGTTATAGAAGGCCTCGGTTTTCTATTCACTTCAATATTGATCCACAAGAGTTAAACCAATTTTTTAAAGCTGGGTTTTTCAATTTGGTTGGAGATGGTATATTGCATCCCCGACCTAACAGACCCCCATTTCAACCTCCATGGAATTTTCATGTCATTCATGTTCCTCCACATGTGTCAATGTAGCTCGAAGTCCCCGCTAATGACAGTTGGAAATAAATTGTCTACCAACCTGTCTCTCACCACCGTGGTTGGCCCACTGTTTCATTGCCTTTACCACCACTAGTTAATCCCAATGCTCAAATTTCTCATGTTGTTTTTCTAGTACAGTCCTCACACGCCAACAAAAGATTAAAACTAATATCCCACAATCTGTGCAAGACAAAGGAAAATCAACGGACTCCCCCTCCAGTCCATCCATGGAGTCTTCTAAATTTGTGTCTTCACGTCTCCACCTAAAATATGACTTCTCCCATGTGATCAGCGAAATACAGCCCCAAGGGTCTAACCAACCAAGGGATACCCAAGAAAAGTCGAGAGGAGACAACAATGAGAAGAGGAAATATGCCTCACATAGTGGCAAATATGGATTTTAAATGTTTTTTATGATATTTGGTGATGAAGACATCGTTTAATGATTTTCAACATATTTTGGACAACAAGCTTTATTTTGGATATTTTTGTGGATAAAATGGACATATTATTTTTGGGGATATGGTCTTAAATTTTGTTGATATTAAAATATTCGACTTAAATGATATCCATGGGATATACAAGGGTGTTATATGATCCAAAAGATTAATTTTGTATTTTATATTTGATGATTGGCAAAGAGAATGATGGGAGTCACAAGGGGTCCCACCTATTTAGTTATTATTAATTAGACCTTTATTTATATATTATTATTAATTATTTCTTCCCAAAATAATTAGTTAAGTTAATTTTACTTAACTAAAGAAAGTAGTTAAACTACCTCAACTTATTGAGAAAGAATAAAGGTTCAATGAGAGAAAGAGAAAAAGGGAGAATAGAAGGAGAACTACAGTACTAAGGTTTGATCTCTAGTTAGTGAGATAGCTTCAGTTTTCATTCATTTATGAGTTTACTTGAAAGCCTAGTCCTCTTGATGACAACGGGGTCTTATTGAAGGCAGTAGGATTCAAAAACTGAATCATACCTTTCAGCAACTTGTTTTAAAGGTGTTTGATTTATCCTTGATAGTCTATGTACTCTTGTTTGTTTATGAATTAATTTGCATAGTTGATAAAGAATATCTTACAGAGTCAAGTGACATCATTTTGTGGCAAGCTGATCCAGATCATTATTTTCAATTTTATTTCACTACCAGGGTATTTTTGTATGGTGCCCATCAGAGACTCCTAAATATGACTTTGGTCCATACCCTCGCAGGGGTTTGTAAAAGAGAAATACAATTTTGTTTCTCAGAATGAAATAAAATCATATTATTGTTCTGTC
Organism: Picea engelmannii; assembly: GCA_009831015.1. Taxonomy (NCBI): domain Eukaryota; kingdom Viridiplantae; phylum Streptophyta; class Pinopsida; order Pinales; family Pinaceae; genus Picea; species Picea engelmannii. The sequence goes on along the minus strand of ML814254.1, from coordinate 94,160 downwards.
TCATATATGTGTTTTCATGAATTGGTTCTTCCTATTTCATTTGTCTCCATCTTTACTTCAATGTAAAATCTATATTCATTCACCTAACTTTGTTTAAAGTTTTATTTTTACATTGTTACAAATATAAATCATAAAATTATCCTTGATCCTTTGTAATTGATACTTGTGGTTTGAGTGAAAGTTTTGAGGCTATAAAACTTGAGTGACATTCCCAACTATCTTTTCCTATCCAGGTAAGATCTGAAAATGATTGAGTAAGGTATTCCATACCTTTTCCTCAACAATGCTCTCGACATATGAGGCAGCTAGAGAGTTTCTCCAGGGATCCTCTCCCAGATTCAACAAAACTTGGAGTCCGTAGAAGCGAAAATTAGACAGTAAAGAGATTCTCTCCATGACTTGGAGGTGGATGTAGAGACTGGGGAGTGGGTACCAGACACGGGTGCTTCAAGAGATAGAGACATTAAATACCCCAAAATTGTGATCTCTACTGGCATATTAAAACCTTCTTGGGAAGAATTCTTCTTGACAGTGATGATGACCGGGAAGCTATTTAGGAGCAGATGAACAAGATGCAACTCCAAATTCAGGACCTTAGAGCTTGCATGGACACCCAACCAAACCCAGTAGATAACCAGCCAAGCGATGAGTCTCAGTTGCAGGTTATGGATCGGCAAGAGGGGGAAAGTGGCCTCCCTCCCCCTTAATCTGTTTCGAATGTGTTTTGTTTTCAATTATCTAGAAATATCCCTTTTTAGTATAAAAAAATGCAATACTAGGATAGATAGAACTTGGGTCCATGTTAACAGTTTTCTAGTCTTTTATTGTTTAAGAACCTAGATCAAACAATTTGGAATACTAGTCTTTTGCACTGTTGTTGATCTAGTTTCCCAAGTGACAAGCCAACAACAATGTGACTTTTATGTATATTTCCTCACTGAAATATATAATATAGTTCTCTCTATTTACCAACACAAAAAGAAATTATCATATTTAAAAGTAAAATTTATATCTTAAATTAACCTTTTAATTAAATTTACAAAATATTTACATAATTTAAAAAGTATTTTAGGAGTAATCCTACCATATCTCCTGAAATTTCTATCTTAAATTAACCTTTTAATTAAATTTACAAAATATTTGCATAATTTAAAAAGTATTTTAGGAGTAATCCTACCATATCTCCTAAAATGCAAATTTAGGATTGTATTTTCAATGGATAGCTTTTTGAATAAGTGATGCAATATTTATTTCTTAAATGATTTAAAAATTAATATTTATATTTACTAAATAAGCCTTTTTTAGTATTAATTTTTGAAATTAATGTTAACATTTGTTATTTATTTATCATTAATTTATATTTTATTTAAATTAATAACTCAAATTTTAATAGGTTTGAAATTAGACTTATTGTTTTAAAAAAATTATATACATTTCAACTCCCACCATACTCAACTTTTTCAACATTTAATTATTTATAAAAAATTAGATCATATTCTTGTGTGTCTTACAACACTTTGAATTGGAAATTTAGAAAAGTTAAAATAAAAATTTACAAACTAAACCGTTGTAAAGAAGAATCAACGAAGTTATACAAATGTTTATATCATTTATAATGGAAAATTAAATGTTTTTATATTATTATTATTATTATTGTGTAAAAAATTGAGTTGGAAGGATAGGCAAAGAGGGGATTATTCATAGCCCCCCCAAAACTAGAAAAATTAAACTTTGTCAACATGCATTATCTCTAAATATTAAGCATTTCCTTAACTTCGGTATGCTCCTCTATGAGAACCTCACTCATGTACTTACTAATAAGCTCATGTTTCTTCTTCTCCACAACCACGTGCTTGATCACTTTTTCATCTGGAAGAGGTGTTGGGTATGTGTTATATTCTTTGTGTGTGTGTGTGTGGATGCATCAGATATGACAACTGTGTATGAAAATCCCTCGTAGTAGTGCTCTGTTTGTGTCGTGTGCATCAGGCACTTTCCTAGGGGGGTCCCAAGGGGGGCAAGTATGCCCCCTCCTGGTTACGTGCAGCGTTCGGGGCAGCGCCCCGAAATTTGTTTTTGAGCGGTTTTTGCTATTTTTAGCGGTTTACTAAAAATAATCTCGGTTTTAGGGATTATAGTTTTGGTATCTACGGAATACCTAAAAACATTGTATATATTGTATAGTGAATGGTGCAATTCAATATAATGAATATAAGAAAGGTTTTCCCAGTTGAGGGTTTCCAATATAAAATCTCTGTGTACTATGTGTATGAGCCATTGATTAAATTTTGTTTTGCTTAAGAATCTATATGCATTGCTTTACTTCACAGGTTTAAAACTTACAAGAGGAACATGAGAAACTCTCTCTCTCTCTCTCTCTCTCTCTCTCTCTCTCTCTCTCTCTCTCTCTCTCTACTACTACTACTAGTTTCCCTTGTCCTTCTCTTCCATTTCTTCCACCACATTCTCCTCTTCGTCGAATAGGACCGACTTAATGGAAATGAAATCCCCACTCTTGATCGTCAACCTGTACTCCCTCTTGATAGAATTGATCCTTGACCACTCGCTCATCACTCTAGCCCACATCTATTGCTCCATCGTAGCTTTGTATCTAGGCTCACAACAATAGTACAATAAAGTTTATTTTAATAAATCTTAAGCAAAATTTAAAGAGAGAACTATTTGCTACCCTATATCTATAGCCATAAAAAGGTAAAAATGATTTCTTCCAATAAATCTTGTTGGTCTAGATTCTAGAGTATTGACCTAGAAAACAAGCTACTTTAAAAAACATACAAATCTAACAAAAATCTCTGAAGGAGCAGTAGATGTTGGCTAGAGCGATGAGGGAGTGGTAAAGGATCAATTCTATCAAGAAGGAGTACAGGTTGACGATCAAGAGCGGGGATTTCATTTCCATTAATTAAGTTCTATTTGACGAAGAGGAGAATGTGGTGGAAGAAATGGAAGAGAAGGACAAGGGAAACTAGCAAGAAAGAGAGAGAGAGAGAGAGAGAGAGAGAGAGAGAGAGAGAGAGAGTTTGTTTCCCATGTGCCTCTTCCAAATAAAAAAGTGATCGAGGACATGGTTTTGGAGAAGAAGAAACATGAGCTTCTTAGTAAGTACATGAGTGAGGTTCTCATAGAGGAGCAGGCCAAAGTCAAGGAAATGCTTAATATTTAGCAATAATGCATGTTGACAAAGCTTCTGGATCATTACTTGTTTTTCCAAATGTGCTTCTTAGCTTCTATAAAATATACAATATGGTCCTTAAACCATTCTTGAGTTTGACATGGTATTCTAAATAAGAAATCCACCATGGTCCTTTATTTCTAATCAGAGAAAAGGGGCATCAGGAAGCTCTGATCGTAGAGCTTGGCAATCCTAATTATGCCAAAGTAAGGGCCAAGATGACAGAATTGGAAGGGAATGAGGTGAATGTTCTTAGTTCCATTGGCAAGGGACCCAATTACAAATACTTCAGGGATACAAAATTTATCCCCATTCTCAAAGAGTTATTTGATAAGCACCCTCGAAGCGTAGAAGAGGAGGTGTAGGTATGTGATTTACAAGTGAATTGATGCCAATTCATATTATGGCTACAAGAATGATGAGGAATATATCTTAGAGAAAGTCAAGTGGCCCATAGAGAAGGATATGAAAGGTAGAGAACTAGGGAAGTTGCAGAGGATTGAGTCCATGCACTAAATTATGAGAGGCACCGAAGAGTGACCTATTTTTTTGCCTTTGCGAAGAAAAACCTCCAAAAAATTTAGATGTGGAGGTTTGCATATGTAGTTTGTGAATTAAATTGTTTTTCTTCTAGTTAATACTGCTACGATCGGCGTCATCATTGTATCTAATTCACATAAAATTATTTTTAGGCACATATATGTAGATAAAACAAATTTAAATTATAAAACACAAACATATATAACTAATTCTTATTTATCAAAAACTGAAATTAGTTTTTATTTGCAGAAAAAAGAGTGAAAAAGTAATTGATGCTATTACAAAAGTTAATAAGCATTGTTACTGGTGCTCAATGTCAGACATAACACATCGATCAATGATGTGTTAAATCTAATGCACTAGTGCTTCATTGTCAGTAGAGCATTGATATCTGTAGCGGTGCGTTGTGTTATATAACACATTATTTATGGGTCGTCCTAAAAAATGGACTACGTTGCCATTGTACATATGGACCGTGTAACGCGGTCTGTTTGGTTCTATGGAACACACTGCTTTGCTAGAATTTTTAATCGATAAACCAAGCAGTGCACTTTGTTATATGAAAATCACCGGTACTCTATGTTCCTTGGAGTACCGAACACTTTTTAACAATGTGTTATATTTTATGATGTACCGGTAACGAGTGCATTTTAAACCAAGTGACGCACTTTGTCATATGAAAATCACTGGTACTCTATGTTCCTTGGAGCATCGAACACTTTTTAACAATGCATGATCTTTTAACCGATAAACCAAGCTGCGCACTTTGTTATATGAAAATCATTGGTACTCTATCCGAACACTTTTTAACAATGTGTTATCTTTCATGATGCACCGGTAACGGGTGCATTTTAAAAGTTGCGCCACTATGATAATTCTTTAAATACTTGTCCCAGTGCAATTTTGTTAACATCACCTATGTGTTTTGTTGAATTTAACGCACCGAAAATCCATTTTAACTTTGTGTGTGTTTTTTACTAGTGTGTTTGTCTACTAACGCACTAGTAACAGGGTGTCCTATAAGGCGAATAGTTATGGCAAAAAATTATATATGTTTCCCAGTGCCTTGCAATACATAGCACCGATGCATTGTATGTATGTGACACATTGTCAAGAAAAAATTTTGTAATAGAAAATTGGGTGGTACGATTGATTAATAGAACACACCAATGTGTTTATATTAATTGGTGCACCACTGAGGATATTAGTGGTGCTTACCATAAGATGCATTGCATTGCTAATTTGTGAAAATTTGACTCAGTGTCGTTCTCTTTACAACACTGGTGCATTTTTTGGACTTAGGGGCACCACTAGGTTAAATTGCTTTATTGCAAATTAAGTGGTGTGATATTTTCATATAAACGCATCGGTGCTACCATGTTATTGGAGCACCGATGTTTTGTTTAACAATGCATTGTGTTGTCAAGAGCACCAATAATGGGCCATCCACTGAGATTCCTCGCAATTCCACATTGTTCAATATTTTTCATGGTGTATTTATTTTAACAACACTGGTGCATTTGGTTAACATGAACGTACCATCACCCCAAATTTTATGGGAAGTAAACTTAGTGATGCACTTTGTCTGATCAAAAACACCATTTCTCTAGAGTTTCCAAAGCACCAACATGTTGTTTAGTAGTGCATCTTCTTTTATAATGCACTGGTGCATTTGTTGGACCTATGGGAACCTCTACGTTAAATTGCTTTATTGCAAATCAAGTGGTGCGACGTGTTACTATGAATGCCCCAATGCTACCATTTTATTGGAGCACCAACGTTTTTCTTAGTTGTGTGTTGTGAAGCTATTAGCACATGAAATGTTCAAGAGTAAAAAAAATTCTAAATTTTCTAAATTTTATAAGTCAACATCAAAATTTCCATGTTCTTAGTGATCCTATGATTATCTATATGGAGAATTTTATTGAGGTTGAAATGCATGATAAGGAAAATAATCAGACTGTTTCCATTTGTTCTAAGAATGATCTTGCATTTGAAAACTTAGAACAAGAAAAAATAGCATTTGAAGAAAAGGATATAGTGAAGAAAGAAGCTTGTATGTTACTCTATACTTGTGAACGGGAAGGAACTATCGACATGGGTTGTCCTTTCCTTTTTATCGATCAACAAATGATATTCACACATATTCTTCAATATCCTTTTGTGTTTTTGTTGGAAACATCATAGAAAAATACCTTTATGAGTTACCTAGAATCAGTCATTGGAATTGGTTCTTCAAAGTGGATGAGTTTTCAAATTGGATTTAATTTTCAATTTGAATTGCCATTAAGAAGGGTTATGCAAGGAATTCAATTAGTATAAAATGTCCTTCAATGGTTGCACATGATTTTTTATTTCACCTAATCAAGCATCTCAGAGATCAGGTTAGAAGTAGGGGTATAAGCTCATCATACAAGCATTTTTGTTCTTTTAGTTTCCTAGTTTTCATTATATCAACAATAAGACTCCATATCCCAATGGATAAGGAACTGGAACTGCAATGTTCTTGGAATATCATAGGGACCATGCCATCCCCTATGGAGCCAATGTTAGCACATGAAATGTTTAGGAGTCAAAAAATTTCTAAATTTTCTAAATTTTTTGTTAGGTTGGTCGCAGTAGGACATCATTGGTCTCTGTTAATCATGTGATTAGTCCTTATTCTATGAGTCATTTGTTTTGATTTAAGGTTTGAGGCATGTCCATGTCTAATAAATCACGTTTTGATTGTCTCATGAGTCAAGAAAACTGATCCAAGTCCATGTATGAGTCTTGGTGTCATGATAGTGGTTATCATCATTAGAAGAAAGGGGAAAGGGTTGGTCACACCTTTTGATTTAAAGGTCATAATTATCAAAGTGTTGTGTCTCAAAAATATATACACGAGGTTTTTATGTCATATCTAACTATTTGGGGGTCAATTCATGTGTCAAGTAAACATGTCGCAAACTCACCTGAAAGTTCATAGCGAATCAAGAAAGTACCTCATGCATTAATCACATATCATTATTCTTTGGAAACGTGGAAAGGGGTATATTATTGTTTTCAATGCCACTTATTCATCATGTTCTTCAAGTCGGTTTCAAGAGGAAGGTTTTTCAATTTGAATATAGTGCACTACAAACTTGACTGGATCGTGTTGTGAATCCTCTGTTTTCATAGAATTGCCACGATTTTTTGCTTGATTGTAGCCTCATCCAGTTTAGGATTTTGTTCTTTACTCTCATATCCCACCTGCAATCCTTTCATTATCACACTATTGTTGTACAAGAATAGTTCATTCAATAAATTCTAAATTGTGCAGAATTCAAATCGAAAACCCAGATCTTCCTATTTTCATCATACATCTTATAACAATTGTTATAAAAGGGTAAAGGGTTTTCAAAAAACTATCATGGATAGTCAGAAAGGTAAGAAGGTTCACAAAGGGGGAGAAATTGTTAGGGTTGATCCCCATGACCTGCAACTTATAAATTCTGAACCATTTTTCAAGGAAGCATTTCAGAGAGTGGGTTGCCTGGTTTTTTGTGAGATGCAGAGAGGACACCCTGAGCTTGTAGAAGGAATTAACAAAGGTTTTTAAGGTTTGTTTCACAGTTTTGGTTGCAACTGATATGATTTGAAGACAAAGTGACACCTATAGGAAAGTTCACAGTGCATCCTGCAAAGGCACTGTGAACTGCTAAATTAAAACAATTTGCAGCAAATTAGTAAGTAGCAAAGTCATATTTTCATCATATCTTGAAATATACAAACTGGGTTTTTCTGAAATTATTTTTCGAGGAGAAACATAATGTATTTAACTTTCTGACCAAAACTTAGCCCGACCTAGTTCACCATTTGGGAGAAAAGTTAAAAACATAACCTACAGGAAAGTTTCCAGTGAATCCTGCAATTGCGCTGCAAACTCTAACAGTTTGATAAAATATGAGTTGTAGAGTGTTTTCACCTTTCTTAGGGTCTTCGAATGGTTTCCTAGGAGGTATTTCGACATGAGGTACATGTGTTCTATCACCAAATCAAACATCATGACCTGTTTCAAAAGGCATTTATCACAATAGCCAAGATCCAAAAAAATAGGAGCTAGGTGGATTTTTTGTTTCACCTTATTGTAGCAGCTCCTAGAGAAAATGGAATCCAATGCAACCACTTGGGATTCGACCTCTTTATATTAGGAAGGAATGATACACTATAGATATAAGTTGTTTTTTTTATGAAAGGTTTTAGTTCATGATCCAAGAGAGGAGAGAGCTTGAGGAGAATTTTAGCTGCTTATTTGTAAGCCTGAGGGCTTGTTTGTAATCCACATTTTTGCCATTGAATATTCATGAAGTTGTTTATCAGATGTTGTTTTTCTTTGCTATAATTTAACTTATCTTCTTTCTTAAATAGATTGCAGTCTTTGAGGATCATAACTTCCATTGATTGATGGATTCATGAGCAACAAAGGATCTGATGTAGCTTGCCTATTAATCATTTTTTATTGTTTCAGCACTCTTTAATCCGTTTGGAGAAAGGATCTATTTACGATGGATGCTCTGCCCTTTTGTCACATTCTCTATGCTTCTACCCATAATTATATATAACCTTTATCCGGTATACATTTTAATTCCCTTTGATCTATAGGATGTTATGACTCCATGTCCAATGGAATGCCTCTGCAGACAATTTGTTTCCCTCTCCCTTTCTTACTCAGTCTTGTTGATCCACTCAAGTATAAGCATGTTTTAATCATTTATATCCTGATGGGTATTGGACTTGTTCTTAAAGCAGTTTAAGAAAAACTCTTGGTGCTAACAAAATATTAGAGAACATGTCATGGGGTGTCAAATGAAATTCCCCACTTTGTCCAAGTCAGTCAATATCTGCACCCATGCATTAGTTTAAAATGGTTGCAACACCAAGTTAACATTTATGAGTCATAAAATTAGCAGTGTGATTAGTTAAATGTAACGCACCGATGTTTTCGTGCTCAAAAAGCACTTGCATGTTTTTTAGTGGTTGTTGTCTTTTATAATGCACTGGGTGCGGGGCGTTACAAATAAAATGCTAGTTTAGTATTTTTATCTTAGATGCACTGGTTGTGGTGCTTACTATGAATTTAGCATAGGGAGCACCACATCGGGGAAAGCCAAATTGTACAAGCACACCACGTGTAATTGGAAAAAAAAGTTGAAAAAGGGGCCAAATTTCAAGCTAAATTCAAATTTTAATATGATGAAAATGCAAATGGGAATGTAAGAAATAATTTACTTGGACTCTTATGTCCCGAGGAGGCATGGTTCCACCATTGAGAGGAAATGTGTTGGACGCAGACCTAGTATGGGGAAAAGGCTATTTTTGGGGAGAGAAGCACGAAGGGAACAAAGGAAAGCTGGAAGGAAAAGCAACACGTGCGAGGGAAGCATGTGAGGCACACATGCAAGGGAGACCTAATTACGTTAGGGTTAGGGTTTTTTCAATGTAATGTAATGGTTGATGAGCCAAGAATATATATAAGTAGTACTTAGGAGGTCTAGTGGAGGAGGTGAAGGGGAAAAGAATACCTAAGGGGGTACCTGCATTAGACAGATTTAGAAAGAGATCAATAGTACCTAGGAGGTAGAGAGAGTTCAAAAGTTGTAAGGTTTGTAAGAACTGCAACCTTTTGTAAGTTGGTGATCTAGAGAAGAAGTGAGCAACTCAATCCTAAGGGTTAGATCACAAGTTGAGGAGCCTGGTGTGATCTAGTCAGCCTCATAGGGGTCAGGAAGCCTATTGATAGTATAGGATCCAAGACTGTAAACATGTGCGGCGTGATATATTGTTGAGATCTAATAAAGAGCTTGAGAGCTAGATATTTGTGGACATATCCCAGGAGGGGGTGAACCACGGTAAAACTTGTGTTGTGTGATTGAGTGTATGCATATGTATTGTTGTTAATAATTAAATTCTAGATGAATGAATGAAGGAACTAGTTAGATACGATACTCCACATGCATGAATAAGAATGATTGCTTTAATCAAGAGGTTAGACTAAATCAATAAAGATCGCAAGGTATAACCACAGATCTCCACTCATTCCCAGGTTGCAAGCACCTAAGTATTGCAGCCACCCATAGAGCTATATCGGGTGAGACTGTGCAGTACACCCCATGTGTTGCGTTTCCTTCTGGTTTACCAGAGGGGCCGATATTTTTAGAGGGATTTTGTTGGGATTTGGTTACATCTGAACCTGGGTCAACGTATGACAATAAGGTAGGATTAGAGTAGATAAATGATAAAGTAGAATAAAAAACCAAGTGCGACTAATACACCAATAAGAAAAAAACCATTTAGACAACCAAATTTCAAGAGAAGGAAGACAACAGGAAGTACATCTACATAGGAAACAACAACTAGGGGAGCCAGTTCAGGAAGAATTAGTCAAGTATCCACACTGCCCGAAGGTAGTAGTTCAACATTCAGGATGGCAGGACATGATCCCACCATCATGTTACCAGAATTCAAAGGAGAGGTGTCGGAGGACCCTTAGAAGCACTTGTTTATTTGTGAAAATATCTGGGAAGTAAAATAGATCACAGATGAGGAAAATAAACTTCGATAGTTAGCCATCTCACTAAGAGATCGTGCACTGTATTGGTACATGATCTTAGTTGCAAACAGTCCACCAGGGACAACCAAAACAATTGGAGATATCAAAAATCTATTGATAAATGAATTCCAGAAGCCGAGATCAGAGGATCAATACATGACCGAGATGATATAGATTAGATAGAAACCAGGAGAATCTCAGTGGGAGATTGACCAGAGATTCAAACGATTGAAGGGAAAGCTAAAGAATGTCATGACAGATATGAAACATATGAATTTCTTTGTCAATTCATTTCTCCCACACTTGAAATACCCCTTGTGAAAACATAAGTTTCAAACCCAGGCAGATGCTCTGCATGAAACCCTACAACTAGAAGAGAACTAATATCAGAAAACAGATCCAACCATAGAGGATTTGAAGGAGAATCTGAAGAACTTAGCATTTCAGCTAAACCAGAACATGGGTAAGGACAAAAGAGAATTTGTTTGGTGTACCACATGTAGGACATAAGGACACCATAAGAATGAATGTCCAACATCCGCGCAATACATGGAAACAGGACTGCCAAACCCCTTGCCAATAGGAGGACTATGGTGTGAAATCTATAAGAAACAGGGGCATGATCCATACCACTTTGCAATGATGCATAAATACCAGACAGTACCTAAGAGTTCATATTGCAAATTTTTCAAGTTAGTAGGCCATGATGACAAAGATTGCAGGACCATGGACCTGATGAGGGAAAGAACATCAGATGCTTACAAGGTGTAGGTAGAAATGATGACCGAGAAAGTTGCACCACAGTTTAACCAAGTACCATCCCCATATAACATTGCACAACAACAATATAACACTATGCAACAATAGTATAACACTGTGCAACCGCAGTATAATACCACACAACCACACTATAATCTCGTGCAGTATAACCAGGCGCCCCAATACAATGCACTGTGAGGAGATCGAGTTGACTACAGAGGTGGAGGAAGAGGAAGAGGAGGCTTTGGAAGAGGCAGAGGACTAGTGGTATACCACAACTATCAACAACCAAGACACTATGCAAGAGAATTTCCACTTCCACCTACGACGTGTATGTATTGCCGCACATCAGATCATGACACAGAAGACTGCCCCACACTATTGGGGAAGATCCAAGAAAAGAGAAATCAGATCAATCAGAAATTTCGATGGATTTCAATAGAAGCAAGGGATGATGGACAAAATATAAACATAGTTATGCATGGAGGAGCTAAGACAGGAAACGACGCAGTAAGACGAGATCCAATACAACACCATTGGGTGAAGAAGAATGTCGAACCATAGAAGCAGTTTGATACGTAGAACAAAAAGGAGATATTCAAGCAGGCCAGACAAGAATTATTGAAGCCAAACATTTCATAAACATCAACTGCGCAACATACTCATGAAGTACCAATGTACGATATGCCTCCATCGTTAGATCACACTAATGAAGCACAACCCCTAGGAAAAGTAAGTACGATTAAGTCTTTTCTGTAATCCTGTGTCAAACTACTAAATGATCCATCATCTGTTAAATTGTTACAAAATATGTTAGAAATATGTAGCACAGAGGTAGAGGGAAAGCTAGAACAGAAAACAGTTAATCATCTACATACAAGGAGGAGAACAAGCAGAGAATTCAGACTGAATGCCAACATTGGAGATTTCAACATGGGATATATTATATTGGATTTAGGATCCAAAGTAAGTGTGTTATCCAAGAAGATATGGAAATGTATGGGAGATCCCACCTTAGCATATTCACATGTTCAGTTGAAACTAACAAATCAACACAGATTTATACCAATTGGAAAGCTAAAAGGGGTGATAGTAGATCTGGATGGAGTGCGCACTAAATCCGATTTCAAAGTGATAGAGATAGTGGATGGAACAACACCTTATCCGACATTTCTTGGATTGGATTGGGAGTTTGAAAATAGGGCCTTGATAAAATTAAATATGAGGAATATAACATTCGATTCAGGAGAATACAAAGTCATTGCGCCATTAGATTCATCATAGGGGGAAAGGTTTGTAGAACCCACTTGTTTAGGCCTGGAGGAAATTAACCAGTTGTACAGAAGCACCGCACGAGAAGAAGATTATGTGAATCCAACTACAAATGGAGTACTCAGTTGGAGAAGTATCATGTCATGCGTTTCGGACTCAGATACAGGGTTGGAGAATTGGTAGCAGAGGTTACACGAAATCTCCATAAGAAGATGTGCAAGAATAGACCATGTAGTAAGATGGGTAGGTACGGAGATAAGATAACCTCCAAGATTCCATGGGGTGAATGACTTAGAAGAATTTTTAACAATATAGGAAGATGAAGTGTTAGAAAAACAAAGGTTCTTATCTCTAGATATAGCACTCAAGGAAACACCTGCAAGATGGTGGGGTGCACAGAAAGAGACAATCAAGGACTGGTACCAATGTAAGAGGTTACTGCGCATCAGATTTGGCGTAGAACATGGAAGCAACCAACTGCAGAAATATGACAGACGGGGGACACCAAGAGAACACTTTAATAATTACATAATACTATGGAGAATGACACCACCAGAGGAATGGCCTCGCCACTTTATTCACACATTAGAAGGGATTCCAGCAAACTGGTATATAGACCAGGAATTGCACATAGTAACTACAGATTGGATAGTATTACAACAAAATTTTACAGTCACTTTCTCATTTGAACATGAGAACCCCAACATAGACTCAACACTCAAAAAAATTAGAGGGGTGCTATTCATTAAGGAACCAGAAGTTGAACTTACGACAGAAGATTAACAGCAGAACAGACAGATAGTAAAATAACTACTGTCATGCTACCATGTGTAGGAAGAAGCACCAGATGAATATGACCCACACAACATTCAGATATCAGAAGTTGAATGTGAATAGAGGTGGAAGGTCCACCTCTATAATCAAAAGTATTTGTTGTGTCGATCAAGGTGAATAAAGTCAACATTGGGATAGATGAAAATCCAAAAATGGCCAACATTGGAGACTATTGGGATGAGCAAACAGTAGAAAGCATAACAGAGTTATTGTGCGAGTACATCGATCTGTTCCCAAAAAAGTTCACGAAAATAAAAGGCATAGTAGAAGAGCTAGGTGAAATGAAGATACCTCTCAGACCTAAGACAAGACCGATCATACAAAGACCCTATATACTAAACCCAATATACAAGAAAAAAGTGAAAGAAGAAATTGGCAGGATGTTGGAGGCTGGAATCATAGGACCAGTAGAGGAATCTGAATGGGTGATCCCTATGGTAGTTCAGGAGAAGAATAAGGGGGGATAAGGATACGTTTCGACCTAAGGAAGTTGAATGATGCTTTCCTACATGATCCTTTCCCTACCCCTTTCACAGACAAGGTGTTGGAGAATGTAGGAGGCGAAGAAGCTTACTCATTCATTGATGAATTCTCAGGCTACCATTAGATCAAGATAGCCCCAGAAGACAGGTAAAATACCACCTTTGCCATGGAATGGGGTTCCTACCACTACATGGTCATGCCTTTTGGACTGAAGAATGCACCAGCAATATTTTCTAGAGTATTCATAGCTTCATTCAAGGAATTCATCCACCATTTTCTAGAGGTATATCTAGATGATTGGACAGTCTACGGTTTGTTGAAATTCCATGTAGAGGTGTTGAGGATGATGTTATAAATATGTAGGCAGTGTCAAATATCGCTAAACATCAAGAAGTGCATCATTGGAACACCCTTTGGGATACTATTGGGCCATATAGTGTGCAAACAAGGCTTTCTAGTAGATCCTGCCAAGATTGCAGTAATTGTTATTATAACACCACCAAAATCAGTACGTCAGTTAAGAGAAATGTTGGGACACACATGATACTACAGGAAATTCATAAAAGGGTATGCGCAAATCACCGCGCCAATGGAGAAACTGTTGAGAAAAGATAGCAAGTTTAAGTGGAATGAAGATTGTCAGTGAGGATTGGACACTTTAAAAGAGAAGATGGTAACTGCACCAATACTAGAATTCCCAGATTGGGAAAATACATTTCATGTGCATGTAGATGCATCATCTATAGCACTTGGATCCATTCTGGCACAACCAGGAACATGGGAATTGGATCATCCTATAGCATTTTCTAGAAGAAAACTATCAGAGTCAGAGCATAATTACAATACCATAGAAAGGGAAGGCCTAACTATGGTCTATGCACTTCAGAAGTTCAGGTATTACTTATTGGGAAAACATTTCAAGATGTTTACAGAGCATTCAACTCTCAAATACCTAGCCAACAAGCCAGTGTTGGGGGGGAGAATTTGTAGATGGTTACTACTTTTCCAGGAATTTGACTTTGAAGTGATAGTCAAACCAAGGAAGTTGAATGCAAGACCTGATCATCTGTCAAGGATCACCAATGGAGAGGAACCTACGAATCTAGAGGTCAACTTCCCTGATGCACAGTTATTTTCAGTCCAAGTAGCTGATGAATATTTTTCTGACATCATTCAATACTTGAGTACAGGGACTGCCCCACAAGAATTCAACACTACGTAGAAGAAAAATCTGGTAGTTAGAGTTGCAAACTATAAATTGATTACAGGACATTTGTACAAGATGGGTGCAGACAACATCTTGAGAAGATGTGTACTAGAACATGAAAGAACTAGTATTTTAGTAGAGGCCCATGAGGGAATAACAAGAGGACATTATGAAGGAAAAGATACCACGTAGAAGGTATTGCACATGGGACTATGGTGGTCGACCGTTCACAGAGATTCAAAGGAATACTACCAGAAATATGATGTATGTCAGAGGGTTGGTAAACCTAATTGACGGGATGAGATGCCCCTAAGGACACAAGTAACCTTGCAGGTATTCGAAAAATGGGAAATAGACTTTGTGGGACCAATTAACCCACCAACAAAGAGGTCAGGAGAAAGGTATATTATGACTGCGACAAATTACTTAACAAGATGGGCAAAAGAAACATCAGTAAAAGATTGCAGCGTAGAGACAACAACACACTTCTTGTTTGAGCAAGTGATCACTAGGTTTGGATGCCCAAGGATTTTGATGAGTGACCAAGGCACTCACTGTTGGACAACTGAGAGGGGGGGTGAATCAGTTGTTACCGTGCTTAAACAATTATGCTTCTTTTAAAATCTTTGCTGAGACACTAAATGATGATCACAATAATGCAGTGGAATAAACAATGGCATATTCAGCATCAGTCACACATATGAGAAACACAGAGACAGATATTTCCTGAGGAAACCCATATAGGGTAAAAACCTCTTTTTGTTTATATGATAAGTAATAGTTACATTCTTTACATTATCATACATATGAGCACCAACTCATAGTGAGGCTACAACCTCTGTTTTGCAAGCTGCAACTTGCTGAGAGCACCAACTCTCTGTTTTCTCTAGCACCCACTAGAAGGA
>ML814254.1:41599-77770 GCA_009831015.1 Picea engelmannii | reverse complement strand
CTTTCTACATGCAATGTGTACCTTTCCTCTGTATGCTCACACCGTGCCCATATCCTCCACCTCTCGAGTGCTCTGCCTGATACTCATGGTAACTCTTCAGCTTCTCTGGTCGTTTTTCCACGCGTTCAACATCACTGGGTGTTTTGCTGAGATTCCTCAGCCTCTCTGGCAGTTGAGACTCTTCGTCTTCTCTGTAACAGTCGAACTCATCCTTTCTCTTTCAATTACTAGACTTTTCTTCCACAATAGCCAATCATGTACAGTCTGTCTCATTTTCTTTTACACACACCTCACTAACGGTTCCACTTCGCCTTTCCTCAGCCAAAACAAGAACACCTGTCTTAGCAACTGAAACGCTAACTGATTTGTCATTATCAGTCCATTTCCATTTCTCATAGGGGTCGGGAAGCTTGTTGAGATTATAAGATCCAAGACTGTAAACACGTGCAACGTGATATATTGTTGAGACCTAATAAAGAGATTGAGAGCTAGATATTTGTGGACGTAGCCCAGGAGGGGGTAAACCATAGTAAAAATTGTGTTCTCTAATTGAGTTTATGCATCTGTATTGTTGTTAAGAATTAAATGCTAGAGGAATGAATGAAGGAACTAGTTAGATCTGATACTCCACATGCATGAATAAGAATGATTTATTTAATCAAGAGGTCAGACTAAATAAATAAAGGTCGCAAGGTATAACCACATATCTCCACTCATTCCCAGGCTACAAGCACATGAGTATTGCAGCCACCCATAGAGCTATCTCGGGTGAGACTGCGCAGTACACCCCATGTGTTGCATTGCCTTATGTTTTATCAGAGGGGCCGATAGTTTTAGAGGGATTTTGTTGGGAGATGGTTACATATGAACCTGGTTCAACCTATGACAGTAAGGCAAGATCAGAGAAGATAACTGATAAAGTAGAATAACAAACCAACAAAATGAAAATTCATGGTAATTTCCAAAATTTGGAAATGTGTGGAATCTACCAATGGAGCTATCCAACTCGTCGAAGAGCACTGGAAACATGGTGCCTTTGTAAGGAGAGTGAGAATTGGTTCTTGCTTGAGATTTTGGAAGAATAGTATAAGGTTTCACAATAAAAATAGGTCTGGTAATTTTTTTTATTTACCCTACTGCAGTGCACCTGACAATAGTCATATGCACCGGATCGTAATATTCAACGACACTTGTGTGCTTTGATTGGTGTTTGTTATTTTTATTATAACTTATGATGATTCATTTGAACATTTAAGCACCAATGCGTTATGTTTTATGTGTGCATTGATGCATATGTACCTTACAAACACACCTGTAAAAAAACCTCCACAAAAACATTTGGTCGTCGCCTTCACTAACAACCTCCGCTATAAACAAAGAAGGGATAAATTTTTCATGGAGGTTCCGTAAAAACCTCTGCTCGAAGGTGTTCTCCTTCTAGTGTATATTTCACCCAGGGACTTGGGAAATATTTGTTGTCCTAGGACTTGTCACATGTATGAGGGTTAATTTTGTTCCCCCTTGGTAAAACTTAGGAAGATATTAAAACTAACCCTTCTTTATTAGGTGATATCACTAGATGTGTATCACCTAATAGCTTGCTAAGAAGCTAGACCCATCACTCCAAGTGGGTACCTTGAATTAGGGTTTGTGTACCATACCTCTCGATCTATGACATGAAAATGGGATATGTGATTTTACCTTCAGATCCATGTACTCATATTTGATCATGTTTACAAACATTGGGATTCATGCCATTTTCCTTGGGATTCATGACCGTGCATTAGGCCATGACAAGGACACCATGTCATCACACTTGGCACATGGACCACTCATATTTTCTCTCCTTTCTCATTTGGACGTTGTACTCACACATATGGATTATTATTCCCTCCTTGGGCCACACATGGGATCCTTTTGATGCATTTGAGGAGGTGCTTGTAGGTTGTTGGAGTGGTTATAGGTGGTTACACTGACTACTAGATGATGTGTCATTGACCACAATGATTTTCTTGAGCCCCCACACTGAGAAGGTCACACGTTCCATATACTTTTGATTCTTCCTTGGACGTCCCAAATGTGTGGGGTGATGTCACACACTTGGAGTTGGTTATTTCATCTTTGAATCATTTCTTGACTCTTGGGAGTTGGTTAGGAGGACTTTTGAGGCCTTGGACCATGTTTGAATTTTTATTCACTCCTTGTTGGGACATTGGCACACTCATTGATGGAGCACGTCTCTTCTAGGCCCCTTGGTCCACATGTGTGGCCCTTTATTGATGTATTTTCACCATTTTGAGAGGGGCGTTCATGTATTGGATGGTTTTGAGGGATATTTTATCCCATTTATTGCATTTTTACCATGGTTTTGACTTGGTCCAATGGTTTTTGCTCATGGGTTTTAGCTATCACATTGTATTGAGGAGGCTCCTTAGCTATAAAAGGAGGATAACTCTCTCATTTTCATTTTTGGAGATTAATGATAAAAATTTCCTAAACAATTTCTTGACTATATATATATGCGATGTTTTATCTATTGTTAAATGGTTTGCACAAGTTTTTTTTCATGTTCGTTGAAGGACAGAGCTACTACAAGGCCAAACAAGTGCATATTTCTCCACTTTGAGGGGAAAATGAGGTAAAGTTTTTTTGTCTTATATCCCTTTGACCATTGAAGACTTTTATCTTTGCATTGAGGTAGGATGTCTAGGGGCTCTTCCATCTTTCAAAACACCATTCCTGGAGTTCACCTTAGTAGTACTTAGAGATATTTCCTAGTGGATCAATCCCCTCATCCAAACTTGAGAAACCCTAGTTTCCCTAGGTGATGCTTGGTATGTAATCCTCTTTAGGTACCTTCAACTTTACCCCATATTAAAACCCTAAACCTCACATAGACTTGTTTAGTGACCCCATATCCCTTCCTAAGGCATTGTTATGTCTTCCTCTTCAACCATAAAACCCCCAAAATTGTCCTTTGCCTTTTTTTTAATTATTTATTTATTGTTTCTTTGCAATGTAGGCTTTGATTTGGTTTCATGTTTGGTTTATATTGCTTGATATAAGAAGTTGTGATGGTACATATGATGCTCATATATCATACATGCTAGTTTGTTCTTCATAGAATATTTTGTTTTGTTGTTGGCATGCACAAGGGTTTTTAGATCTAGTTTTATTGTTTGTCCTTTTGGAGCTAACCCTTACATGTAACATATCTGGAGGTATCATTTGAAATGATATGAGTTTGAATTGTGTGGACTCCCTAAATCGTTTCTTGGAATACATTGTCTTAAAACTTCAAACTATATCATCCATCATCAAAAAATTTCAGCATCTTCTTGGTATATATTCTCTCATAAAGTAAAATGATAAGGCAAAGGGTTGAACAACTTTATCTTTGTGGATTTTCATCCAACCTTGTTTTTGGTTTCCATTTTTGAATACATGTTTGACAGAGGTTAGACTACTTGCTTGGTTCATCACAATCTTTGAAATGTTGCATATTTTTCTTGATCGACATTGTCTCTGAGAGTGAATCAATGCTAAAAAATTCTCAAGGTCCTCATAAAAATGCCAAATGTTAACCTCTAAATGGTCAATGTTCAATTTTTTTTTCATTATCTAACTACATAGATTAAAGTACATTTCTTGAAGATGGTATGAGTCTTCTCTTTGCAACATGTTGGTATTTTCTTGCTCCATACATTCCATATGAACAAATCAATGCCCTAAAGGGTCCAACGGCCTCTCTTAAAATGCAAGACGTCATCACTTTTGGGTCATTATTTTGAGGGTTATACACTATTTAAAACCACAAAGTTTCAAGTTAATATTTGGTTGATGATACATTCTCAAACACACAAGTAAAATGGATGGATAAATAAAAAATTTACACAGTTTATCTCTATTTTCTATGACCAGTAATTGTGATATTTTTATGATTAAATCTGGTGCAAAAACATACTAAACCTCTAGTAATGGAACTTTATCGATAATGCCTAAATATGTGCTAAATATTGTCATAATTTTGATCTCATGGTATATTGGTTTTGCAGCTAAACACATATTTTATCTCTATCCATGATCTGGGTTTAACAAGGCATCATTATTGTTTGCATAGTCATTCACTTGTTGTCCCTATCACATAATTTGAGAGGATTTTAGAATTAAACATAATTGTTGTTGGTATATGATTTACATGTTGTTTCGTTACAGAACTTAATATCCTTAGTACAACATTGATTAATAAGTACACTTGTTAGGTTCTCTTGTCTTTCATGCTTTCTCACATAAAAGCCCCTCTTTCATTTGGTTGACATAACTTGTTGGATCAATAAAACTTTGTTTCCCTTTAGGTTTTAATATAACATTAAACGTTCTCTTTTGATTTTAAGGCCATTTGCATATAATATTTGGATGCTAATGATAATACCTCGTACAAATTTTCCTTCCCTTCATTGATCAAATTAACTCGTGGTTTTGATAAGAGCACTATAGTCTTTTCTTGTTATTATTTCATTGGTCATGTTTGGCATATGAAATTGGGATGGCAATAATAATGATGATGAATGATATGTGGTGGATGATACATTCATTTGGAACTCATGTTATTTTAATTTGAAGCATCACACACACTTCATGTTCCAAGCACTTTTAAATGAGAAATTGTTGTCTAACTTATATATTTCTTAAGCTCATTCACAATTGATACATTGGAATTTTCTTCACTTACATTAGATGTGTTTTACCTTGGAAGAAAGATAGTGTTGACTTTGTGATCCAGGAGGATCTCGAAATGATAAAAAATCATAGGTCTTCAATGCTCATGAAATATACACCATCGCAAAGTGCTCATTGTAATATTTATGGTGGTGTAAATGGATCGAAAATCTAAGTTTGTATGCGAAAGTTATCGCAATCTCTGGTTTTTCCCAAACAAGCAAAAAGTCAAAGTCAACAGTTCGTATTATTGACGTCAGCAGTACATCAGCATGGCACATGGAAGGGTGATGTTAGTCGTATGGATGTTGATGTGGTAGCACCAGAAGCTGACACGTGTCAGCCTATTTTGGCATTTTCAAAGACTGATGTGGCAGGTGACTCAATTGTACAGATGTTGACGTGGAAGTCCATACAGTGACATGGCACATGGAATTACGAATGAAATATGGCAGGGTATGGATGGTGACATGGAATACAGGTGGCAGGATTCGGGCAAGACACGTGGTGTCAGAGATGACTGTGTAGTGTGTTGGCGGGGTGACTGTGAAGATGACTAGATTGTATAGTCCAATTACATGTTGACACATGGCCTAGTATGGTCATGACATGGTGGTATGAGTAGCTGACAATATAGGGTGAAGTGGCATTGATTGTGTGATGATAGGGCTTAGGCCAATAGTACAATGCCAAGTGGCCCAATCCAGTGGTGCCACGTGGCACCCTGGATCGAGCCAATAGGGCCAGGTCAAAATTTGTTTAGTCCTCCAGTGATTTCGAACCTCCAACCTCTTTCCATGGAAATGAATTAATACCTTTTCGATAACTGGGATGGAAAGTGGTGTGGCTTGTTAAAGCCTATGACCCATATTCATTTTATTGTCAAACAGTGCAGGGTTTCGGGGATAAGCACCCGGTCGGAGGGGCTACCCAGCTGGCCAAGTTGCTTGACCGAGGGCCTATTATGAGGAGTGCATGCCAAATATCACACTGTAGTGGGTTTTAAACTTTGGATAAAGATTTTGTAAAAAAAATTTAAATATTTTTCCTATTTTAAAAGGTTTTTCACCCTATTTTATGGGATTTGAAGCCTAGAAAGAGGCCATAAGTTGGGAGGAAGTTGGAATTCAACCCCCAAATGGTTTTCTATTTAAATCGGGCCTTTTTTTTTATATAAATACAATGATTTTTTTGCAGGTATGTGGAGAGAAATCCTATAGAAGAAAGACCAGTTTTGTCGATTCTAATGTTGTAAGAGACCTTTTGAGCCCATTCGAGAGAGGATTTTGGTGAGATATTTTTAATCTGTTCATGGAGGTAATGTACAACATATTCATAGTGCTTTTTCATTAGAATGTAATCAACTTGTTGATGTAATTGAGCATTTGGAGAAGAGAAATAAAGCAGTCACCACTAGAAGCAGGACCCGGAGACGTAAACACACATTGGTGAACTCCGTTATCAAACTTCTCATGTCTCTATTTCTCTCTTGTTGTTGTTCTTCCTTATTTAATTTATTCACTTAGTAATTGTTAATTATGCATAATATTTATAAGTTTATGTATCACATTCTTATCGATCCAATGACTTGTTAAATACATAAACAAAACTTGCAAAGTTTGTCAGTAAAACCTCTCACATTCAGATCAAGTTTTAGATATCAGAGCATTTGGTTTTGAAGGTTTGATAGGAATTGCAAGCATTGGATTCTCACCAGAGCCAAACTCAAGTGAGGAGAAGGCCAACTTAAGGCTTTTAATCCATAGATTCAAAGGAGACCTCATAAACAGGAGATGTCTTCACCAAGGAAGCTAGGTCCTTATGCATTTGAGGATGATTTCTTTGAGGTTTTTCAATTGATGAAAGCCACGGTGGAGTAGATTTACCATGAAAGAGGACAACGAATAATTCCAAAGGTTGAAGAAGGTGAATCTTTAGTAAGAGCATAAGGAGGAGCTGGAGGTGGTGGAACTTCAAAACCTTCTTCCCCTTCTTCCCCTTCATCCTCATCATCTACAAGTGAAGCAAGTGTCCATTCCTCCGAGGATAAGCAACCTAAAAAAACTCATCATTCTTCTAAATTGCCTTTATTAAAGCTTGATGTAAAATTTGAATTACCCACTTATCATGGTGAATTAAATGCAGAGAAGCTAGATAATTGGGTTATACAACCTGAAGTGTATTGCATGATACAAAGGATTGTTGATGATGAAACAATGATCCATCTTTCTAGTCTCAAATTGGGAGGCACAACTCTCATATGGTGGGAAAACAAAACTAAAGATGATCTCATGAAAAGTGGTAAAATAATCTCTTCCTGGAATGATTTTGTTATTGCATTGAAGAAACAGTTATATCCATTAGCATACATGCAACAAGAAATGATGAATTGGAAAATTTTAAAGCAAGCTAAAGGTCAAAGTGTACAAGATTATACTCAAGAATTTCATAAGAAATCATTGATATTGGGTATTCCTTTATATACACAAGAGAGACTTGTAAAATATATTGGTGGTCTGTATTCTTATCTCAAGAATACTATTATTATGTTAAATCCTTCTAACTTTGATGAAGTGTGTGTACAAGCCATTCACATTGAATCAGGTAAAAGGAATGTTGGTGATAGTTTTTCTACAGATGCCTTACAAGGAAAGGATTCAGGGAAAGGAAAAGAGAAAGAGAAGAAGACAACCACAACAAAGGAGGAGAAGCCTACTTGCAAGCATTGCAAGAAGGAAGGCCATGATGAAGATCATTGTTGGATATTACATCCTGAGTTGAAGCCAAAGAAGTATGTCAATTAAGGGAGAAACAAGACCATAACTGTAACATTTCAAGTGGGTCTGGGATCAGACTGAGGTGATGAGACTAAAATTTTATATATGGGAATCTGAGATATAACTTATGTTGCAAGTACTAGCTCTTTTGATTCAGATGTTGTAAATGATGAGTGTAAAAGGAATGAAATTTTCCACATAAGGGTCATAATGAATCATGTTAAAGTTGATACTCTTGTACATAGTGGATCACAAGCCAATCTAATCAATGAAGAGGTTGTAAAAAATTTGGGACTTGAAACTAAGCCACATCCTAGACCATATCCATTGGGATGGATATGTGGTGATAATAATTTTCAAGTAACCAAGCAATGTAAAATTAAGTTTCCAATCACTTCCAAGTATGTTGATGAAGTAGAGCTTGATATAGTGCCACTGGACATATGTGGAATTGTATTAGGAAGCCCATACCTTTATGACATAAAATCCATCTTCTATAGGGAGGAAAAAAAATATTGCTTCAAGAAATATGCGAAAGAGTACATTGTTCGTGCTCATCACATGAAAACTCACATATCTTTTGCAACTATGGGGTAGTTAAAAAGAATGGTAAATGCAAACAAGATTTTAATACTTATGTCTGTAACAAATAAAAAAGAAAGTCATGCTAAACATGAAATGGTTAAGTATGTTTTTAACAATCATGAAGTGTCACAAGAAGTACACCATGAGGTTCAGATGCATACTTTGGTCATTGTTCCTATTCAGAAGAGAAGACATGTTTATTCATTCTCATTCACATATTCAGTAGTGTTGTTTAGTTTGTTGTTATTCAATGGTGTATGGATTCTAAATGCGACAAAGAATGTAAATGAGTGTGCAATAGATGGGATGATTACTTTGATAAACAATGTTATCTTAGTTTTCATGTTTTTTGTGGTCAGTCAGGTGATTATTGTCCAAGAAGAAAGGATGGATGATACAGGACAAGTGGGGAGGCAGTACCCTCACTTCCTACCTGAGTAAAACCAGAGTTTTGGTGGTCCAAAAGATTCTAGTGGGGAGGTGTGATCCAGGAGGATCTCGACATGCTCAAAAATAAAAGTTCACCAATGCTCATGAAATCTACACCATCACAAAGTGCTCGTCGCAATATTTTTTTGCGGTGTAAACGAATCGAAGATCTGAGTCTGTATGCGAAAGTTATTGCAGTCTCAAGTTTTTTCCAAAAAAGGAAAAAAATCAAAGTCAACAGTTCGTACTGTTGACATCAGCAATATGTCAACATGACACATGGAAGGGTGGCGTTAGTCCTGCGGATCATACGAATGTTGATGTGGCAGCACCAGAAGCTAACACATGTAAGCCTGTTTTGGAATTTTTCGAGACTAATGTGGCAGGTGACTCCACTGTACGGATGTTGACATGGCAGTCTGTACAGTGACATGGAACGCTTCAATGATGACACGTGGAAGTACAGAAGACAACTATAAGGGTACGACTGGTGACGTGGAATACAGGTGGTAGGCTCCGAGCAAGACATGTGGTGTCAGAGGTGACTGTGCAGTGCGTTGGCGGGGTGACTATGCAGATGACTGGATTGTATGATCCAATTACTTGTTGACATGTGGCATGGTATGGTCATGACATGGCGGTATGGGAAGATGACAGTGCAGGGTGAGGTGGCACTGACTATGTGATGACAGGGCTCAAGACAATAATACAATGCCAAGTGGCCCAATCCAGTGGTGCCACGTGTGGGAAGTTGACAAGGATAAGTTGACATGGTTTAAAACTTTTGAGTCACTACCAGTAAGGATAAGGTCATCAACATAAAGGACAAGGATTATGAGATGGTTTCCTAATTTTTTGGTATAGACATTAGGATTAGAATGGCATGTAGAGAATCCAGTGTCAATAAGAAAGTTGTTCATTTTAGCATACCAAGCTCGGGGAGCTTGCTTAAGACCATAAAGAGATTTCTCAAGGTGACAAACAAGGCTAGAGTCATTCTGAACATAACCATGAGGTTGTTCCATGTAGAATTCTTCTTGCAAATCTCTGTGCAAGAAGGTGGATTTAACATCCATCTGATGGAACTCCCATTTATGTGAGGTAGCAAGGGAAAAAACAAGGCAGATGGAATTCATTTTGGCTATAGGGGAAAATGTTTCATTATAGTCAATTCCTTCAACTTGGGAAAATCCTTTGGAAACTAACCGAGCTTTGTATCTTTCAACACTTCCATCTGATCCATACTTAGTTATGTAGATCCATTTACATCTGACAAGTTTTTTTCCTTTTGGAAGAGGTACAAGATTCCAAGTATCATTTTCCATTAAAGAATGATACTCTTCATTCATTGTTGTATCCCAATATGGATGACCTGAAGCTTCTGCAAATGTCTCTGGATTATGAGTCTCTGAAACTTGAGCCAAAAGAGAAAAGGCTCGTTGGAACTGTGAACATGTTCGACGTTGATCTGAAGGATCACTGACAAGACCACCAGTTGCTTCTCGTGTTGAATGGACCCATCTAAGAAGCGGTGGAAATGGTGTTGGTTCAAGTTCAAAGGACTCATCTGGAGGAGGGTGAGTAGGAGGAGGTGGATTTTCATCCTCACTGTCATCATTTGAAGAAGAAATCAAAATAGTAACAGAAGAAGGCACAAACATCGAATATGGCTCGTAGGCCGAAGAAGTCACAATCGACGAATTAGGATCACAGGCCAAGAGATTTTCATCAAATTTAACATCTCTTCTAATAATAATTTTGTTACAATGTGGTTGAAGAAGTCTATAACCTGTGACATCTTCAAAATAACCAAAAAATATACACCTCTCACTTTTATGTTGCAATGCTTTCCTTTTATCATGAGGAATGTGAGCCCATGCTATACTTCCAAATACATGAAAGTGACTTACATCTGGTTGAATTTTAGTCTAAGCTTCTTCCGGTGTTATATTGTTAAGAGCCTTTGTGGGAGTGTGATTGACTATGTAATTTTCACAGTTGATTGCTTTCGTCCAATATTTTAGACTTAATCCATTAGATTGGATCATACAATTAACCATTTCTTTTAATGTGCGGTTCTTTCTCTCAACAACACCATTTTTTTGTGGTGTATATGGAACCATGTGTTGCATTTGGATGCCCTGTGTAGTGCAATAACTTGTAAAATTATTGTTCACATATTCGCCTCCATTATCTATTCTTAACTTTTGAATTTGATGTCTAGATTGCTTTTCTACAAGGGCCTTGTAGACCAAAAACTTGTCAAAAGATTTTCTCTTAAGGTTTGAGAAGTAAACCCAAGTACGTCTGGAAAAATCATCAATGAACGTTAAGAAATACTTGCACCCAGAAAAATAAGGAGAAGAAAGTGGACCACACAAATCACTGTGAACAAGTTGCAAAGGGCTCGAGGTGTTCCAAGAGGCACGTTTGTCAAAATTGTCCCGATGATGTTTACTGAGAACACAACCGGCACAAACACCATCTCTGCATGAAACAGGAGGAAGACATCTATTAGTTACATAGTTGTTGCAATGAGCGATAGTTTATATGACCAAACCGCTCATGCCAAAGTTTTCTCAAGTCATCGCTATGAGCAACAAAAACTGATGAAAAAGATGATGACCCAAAGTTTTCAAAATTGTACAACTTGGTAATATCATCAACAATTCCAGTTGCAAGAACATGCTTAGGATATTTTAGATCCTTGATTACAACTTGGTGAGGTGAAAACTCTATGGTTTTACCTTCACCTGAATGAGTGATTTGATATACTGATAGAAGGTTACAAGAAAGACTTAGAACACATAATACATCATTAAAATGACCATTATCTACTTGAACTGTTCCAGATCCTGCAACACTAAGAGATCTATCATCACCAACAAATATTTTCTTGGTGTTGCATTCATTTAGAGTAGAAAATATGTCTTTATCCATAGCCATATGATAAGATGCTCCAGAATCAATAAGTCACTCATCAGAAGAAGAAGTAGAAGTTTTATTGAAGGAGAAACCAAAAGCGGAAAGTGCATGTCCATGAGAAGAAGAAGTAGAATCAATATTGATGGTGTGCTTATTCATCGTTGCTTCTAAAGCTGTCATCTTCTTGAAACATTTGGACTCATCATGACCATCTTTATCACAAAAGTTGCAATGTTTGTCAGTCTTCTTATTTTTATATTTTGTTCATTTGTCACCATTAGGAGATGAAGTTGTCTGAGCGAGTTTGGGACCCTTATGTTGCTTGTTGTTATAGTGAGGATGTTGCTTCTTGGGATACTTGGGTTTATCTTTCTGCTGGGAAACTAAGGCTTTGTTGGACGTACATGTAGTGTTGATCACTCCAAGTTGTACAAGCTTATCTTCCTCTCTAATCAAAGCAGCACAAAAGGACTTAAGAGTGGGTTTTTTATAAGCTTTCCCTAGAGCCTCTCTTATGGCATAAAAGGTAGATACAAACATAGAATATGCACTACATAGATTATAAAGAATAAGATAGATGCAACGCTCTTCCTCCATTTTTATCTCACATTCTTCACATAAAATTCAGAGTGTTTTAAACTTAGATAGATAGTCTCCAAGGAAAGAAAAATCACTTGTACTTAAGGTCAGTACTTGATTTTGTAACTGTTGTGCTCAAATAATATTGACTTTACCAAACATAGATTCAATCTTTTCTCAAGCTTCTTCGAGGTCATCAATTTCTTTAAGGTGGAACCTTAAATCAAGAGAGATGGACATTCTGATTAGTCCACGTGCTTCGTCACTCCTATTATCCCATTTTACTTTCTTATCATCATCAGTGTGTTTTTTTCCTTTCCCAAGGTAATCTGGTACAAGCCTTTACTTCTTAATAAATCTTCCATATGAGATTTCCATTGGAAGTAGTTGGTGTTGGTAAGCAAGAGATTACTTGTAGAAGTCATATTAAATATGTAGATAATATGGATTTAAAAACTAAAATTTATGATATGGATGGAAATATATCGAAAATTTATGTGGTTTTAAAAAAAACGACACTAAAAACGGACTTCGGATGTGAGAACTATGTCATTTTAAAAAAAGGCATAAATAGTAACCAAATGACCACGTGATAGTGTAAGTTGTTTCATCAAATGACTCACTTTTATAAAGAGAAGTGATGATCACTTTTACAATGAAGTTACTTTATAAAAGAAAGGATGCATGCAAAATAAATAAATCTAAAATAAAATATTAAAGCTACTTATAGTGATTCACTTTTATACATGAAGTGAAATACACTTTACAATTTTAGCATGAATTTTTTCAAAAAAAGTAACAAAAGAGAGACTTCAACTCAAGACCTCTTACTTAATAAGGCAACTTTTAACCAAATGGTCTAGCAAAACATATTGCATTTTTTAGGAAGAGGATTGTTGTTGTTCTTGTTCTTGTTCTTGTTCTTGAAGATGGCCTTGGAGAGCGTGCTAATAAAAAACTCTTTTCACACAACAAATTTTTTTCTCTTATCGATGACAAGAAGGGTTAGATCTCGGTTAGCTTACCCGGAAGATGCACCTTTTCCAATTTGTTTCTGATTTGCTGAGATCGCACAAGGCACGGGGAAAAGAGCATACACAGATCTAAAAGAGTAGCAGCCCGAAAATAAATAATACAAAACCAAAATGATACTCTGCAAAAAAAATTAAAAAGCATATCCAAGCTTTATACCTCCGGATCTGACTGAAATAGTCATATCTGGGGCAAATGGAAATCTTTTCGAGTGAAACGAAAAGGGTTCCTAACTGAAACAAGCTCTCTGGATGCAATGGAATAGTCCTCTTAGCATATAAATGTATGGAAATGATAGAAAATGGAGATGAGAAAACTGGCTTCACGATCTCGATCTCAACAGGAGCTGGTCTTCAAACAGGCTCTAATACCATGTTTGAAAACACAGGTATTCCAACAGAGGAAGCACAACTTCAGTAACCACTCACATAACCAGATCAAATATCAACACACCGATTTTTTCACGTGGTAAAACTCCTACGGGGAAACATCCACGGCCTCAGCCAACACGACCACTTGAAGCAGTTTATTAATGCAAAAGAAAAACATTACATAGATATTTTACAAGATATTTTCTCACAATTGATCATCGGAAAATGACCCTCCATGCTCTTTAAATAGATATCAAGGACCAATCGGGTGTCAAGCCACAGATCAATGGTCGTTAAGATCGAGGAGAATATGAACCGTCAAATCACTCTATGTCGGGAACATATCGTGACTGTCGAATTTCCTAACTACAAATGCATACTAATGCATACTAAACAAACACACTAAGAAACACACTTTTACCTAACCACACATTAGACCAAGTAGATCTTAACTAACTCCTAAGTGTCTAAATATCCTAACAAGAAAGAGGCCAGAAGTTGGGAGGAAGTTGGAATTCGACCCCCAACTGGTTTTCTATTTAAATTAGGCCTGTTTGCCATGTAAATACAGTGATTTTGTTGCAAGGATGTGGAGAGAAATCCTATAGAAGAAAGACCATTTTTGTCAATTCTCGTGTTGTAAGAGGCCTTTTGAACCCGTTCGAGAGAGGATTTTGGTGAGGTATTTTTCATCTGTTCATGGAGATCATGTAAAACATATTCATAGTGATTTTGCAACCGAGTGTAATCAACTTGTTGATGTAATTGATCATTCATAGAAGAGAAATAAAGCGGTCACCATTGGAAGCAGGACCTAGATATGTAGCCACACATTGGTGAACTTCATTATCAAACTTCGTGTGTCTCTATTTCTCTCTTGTTGATGTTATTCCTTCTTTAATTTATGCACTTAATAATTGTTAATTCCACATAATATTTATAAGTTTATGTATCACATTCTTATTGATATGATGCCTTGTTAAATACATAAACTTAACTTGTGAAGTTTGTCACTAAAACCTCTCACATTTAGATCAAGTTTTGTCAAACCCTTAGTCAAATGAAGTCTTGAACCTTCGCTTTGCAATACAATGATTAGACTTAGTTTGACCCCTAGGAATACCCTCCTTAGGTCAGGAAACCTAGCCTTAAAGTGAAGAGGCAAGGCCACCCAGGTGATAATGGGTGGCTTTCCTATTGATTTCCCCAAGCTCTCCTTTGTACGGTGGGACTTTTCATTAGTGAGAGTTTGAGTGGAAACATTTTGGCATCGTTATCGAGGGAAAATTCCATTCCCTAGGTATCTAAAGTTTGGCTTCAATAGAAATTTTGATGAGTAGGATTAAAAGGTTTTTATTAAGTTTACTAATATGGTGACTCCATTGAAGGGGAGAATTCATTTGCCTTGAGATTTAAAAGACTTTCTTCTTGTAGGGTGAAACAAGTAGCATTATGGCTTCTTTGGGAATTCACCTTGGCAACTCCACTCTACTAAGATTTGAAGAATTGACTTATGAAGTTAGTAGAAGTATGGGATTGGATGGGTGCACCACCTACTTGTTCAAATATTCAAGGAGGTCCACATAAAGACTACCATGAAGATTTACTTGATGTTATCAGTTTATTTCACGGAAATAACAATTCATCTATTTCACATGTTATGTCTTTAATTAGGGTCATGAATGAATCTCATATTATTTATGAGGATGTTTTGATGTATACTTTTATATGTACTTTGGGAGATAAGGCAAATTATTGGTTTTTTGATGATCTTGCAGGACCAATCAATTCATTTTCTAATTTTTTGAAGTTGCTCCTAGAATGTTGGGATCCTAGTCTTGAAAATGAAGACATTGAGATTTTTTTCATATGTACCACAACATACTTCCCAAAGGAAGAAGAGGTACCCATTCCATATCCCATAGAAGAGAAATAATTTAATGAACATGTTGAGGAAGAGTCACTTCATGAATACCATGATCCAATAACTTGCACCCCTTTCCAAACTTTGAGACCTCTTGATGCATCCTTTTGAAAGGGATGAGTTTGTAGAAGAATCCTTAGAACAAGAGAAACCCTATGGATATATTAATTTGGATATGAACTTAAAGTGTGAAAACAACCAATTTTATTTTTCCTATGCACATGAAGTTGAGGACATGGTGAATGATACCCCTTGTCAAAATATTGAGATATTTTATCCATTTTTTAATGAAGGGGTAAATTTTGAAGATCGATTTTTGGAATCTCCCTCAATCCATGGAGAATATTATGACCTTGGTGTTATAATATTCGATGAATTTTTTTACATTGGAAGATCTAAGTGGGATATAAGTTGTTTTTACTTTGAAGGTGATCCCATTTATGATACTAATTGTGAGAGTGAAATTGACATGGATGGACTTTGACCTTATGAATAACCTAACTTAGAAGATGTTGTTGAAGAATTTGTCAATTTGAATCTTGAAAAGAATGAAGTGGAATGGTTGTTGGACTATTTACTTGGTCCTTCGGATTTTTTAGGAATCCAAGGATATCTAAACACTTATCAGGATTGGAGAGATAAATTACCAAGATTCCATGGACTTAATGATTCACCTACTCTACACATTTAATATTTTATTGGTATTATTTCTAAACTCAACATTAATCATGAAAATGTTAAGATAAAAAAAATGTATTACCCTTGGATTTTCTTGAGGATGAGATCATGGATTGGTATGGAAAACTTAGTTAAGGAAAAATCTCATCACTTTCAGATTTCTTCAAGATGTTTCTTGAGAATTAGTCTCCTCTTCATGAAAAGGTTAAATGTGAAAGGGTTGTTATAGATTTTGAGTGTACATTTCCTTGTGTCCTTGGAAGCCTACCCTTGACCTATGAGTACCATCATCCTCCTTACCTTCCTTTGACTCATGAGTATTCTCATTCCTTACCTTTGACCAAGAGAGACATGGAAAGTCATCTATTTCCTTATAGATCCTAGTTGGAGCCGCCTTCACGACACTTTTCCCTTGATGTGTTTACTAGTAAATTCAATGGGTTGACTCACTCTTATGATCAAAGGAATTATTATATCATCCCTACTGATATTTGGATGAAGGAATATTATGGATATATGAACCAACCTTGGTATAGTTGGGACTTGTACTTCATATATGTGACCTCACCTTGGTTCTATACTTAGGAGTGACCAAAATTTTGTCTGATACTCACTGGGTGCTTAACATATCCCTATTTTTCTAATAATAAAATACAAGCGGAAGATTCAAGTTGTTGATGAGCTCTTCAAGTGGTTGCATTGGATCTTTGATTTCACCTAGCAGCCAAATATCTTAGTTATCCAGTAGGATAGAAAGAATAATCTCCTTTTAAGCAATAGTTTAGGGTGTTTGCTTGATTCCTTTCATTGCATTTTCTTGCATTCATTTGCATGTTTATTTTCATGCATTACATGATTGCATGCTTGATGCATTGGATTTTACTTATAAAAATTTCTTTCATATGTTATCATATTTCATTTCCATACTTAGTGAAAAAAAAATGATTTCTACAAAGTAGTATTTCTCTCACCGGGTTGGTAGATTTGCCCCTAATAATATCTTTGTCAACATAGATGATGTGTAGATCACATGTTTACAAGAGATTATGGATTTTTCATACACTATATCACTAGAGTGCATGTCCCTGAGTAGGACCCAAATGTTACCCTCCAAGGGGTGACAACTTCAAAGGTACCCTCACATGGTGTCATGTTGTTGTTTGCATGAGTTATTTTGATCATCTTCTCTAGACTCAGAATGTTCTTCTCATTGTACCCATCAAATGTATGATCATGCTAGCTCAATTGTGGTGAATCTCATCCTCCTCCATCACTCCTTAGATGGAAGATGCATTATGGATGGTACATTGTGGTTTCACTATGATATATATTTGCATTCCGTGTATTAGTGGTTCATTTGGATGTGATGTTATAACGTTCTAGTTATTCATGAAAGTGGTAAACAATAAAGTGAAATGCAATAACACTTCATAACACACATATTTTTATTACTTTCCTCGTTGTACCTTGGGGGACCATATTTTTCCTTTAGAAGTGTTGTCATTTCTTGGTTTTGTTTGTACTACTGCGTAACTATCCAAGATAGAATTTTCCACATTCTAACCATGCTAGACACCTTCCACTTTCCTTATTCACTTCATTCCATCCATTAAAAAATATATCCTGATCATGTATGACTTATCAAATGTTAAAAGGAAGGTTTAATGAAGAAATATTGAATTAATAAATCCAAAAAAGGCTAGAGGTGAAGAGAAATAAAGTCAAAAGACAAAAATGTAAAGCTTGAGAAATGCCACCTCGCTATAAGGCCAATTCCCCTAGTCCCTATCTTGTCCATGATTATCTAAATAAAAAGAGACTTGTTCAATAAATTGAACACAAAAATAAAAAGGCATAAATGGGTAGTAAGAAACAATTTCAAGGATAGGTAACTCAATGCTAATGCTCCCTCTTGAAGGCTATCGTAAAAACTCCTAGCTCATGAAAGATATATGATTAAAATAATAATACTTATGCATATAAATGACTTTGAGGGTCATTACATGAATTCTTTCCCTTCCCCTTTCCATCATTATTCATCACATCACCTATATTTCACATAGGGACTTGGGAAATACTTGTTTTCCTAGGAATTTTCACATGTATAAGGGTTAGTGTTGTTCCCCCTTCGTAAAAAATAGGAAAATATTAAAACTAACCCTTATTTGTTATGTTTTTCTAAGAGAGATCACTAGGTGTGTATCACCTAATGGCTTTCTAAGAATCTAGACCCATCACTCCAAGTGGGTACCTTGCATTGGGATCCATGTACCATGGCTCAAGATCCATGGCATTGCATTGAGATCCATGATGTTGCTTTAGGATCCATGTACTCATATTTGATCATATCTATAGACATTGGGATCCATGTACTCATATTTGATCATATCTATAGACATTGGGATCCATGTCATGTTCCTTGGAATCCATGACAATGCATCAAGCCATGAAGATGATTCCATGTCATCACACTTGCCACATGGACCACTCATATTTTCTCTCCTTTCTTGGTTGGATATCGTACTCACACATATGCATTATTATTCCCTCCTTGGACCACATGTGCGATACTTTTGATGCATTTGAGGAGGTGGTTATAGGTTGTTGGAGTGGTTATAGGTGGTTATGTTGATCACTAGATGATGTGGCATTGAGCATAATGATTTTCTTTAGGAGAGCCCACACTAAGGAGGTCATGCATGCCATTTAATTTGATCTTCCTTGGATGTCCCATACACGTGGGGTGATGTCACACACTTGGAGTTGGGTATTTAATCTTTGGACCATTTCCTAACTCTTAGGAGTTGGTTAGGGAAGCACTTGAGGCCTTGGACCATGTTTGACTAGTTCTTCACTCCTTTTTGGGACACCAACACACTTATTTATGGCACACATATTTTCTAGACCCTTTGGTCCACACATGTGGCCCTTTGTTGATGTATTTTGACCATTTTGAGAGGGGCACTCATGTATTGGAGGGTTTCGAGGTGTATTTTGTCCCATTTATTGTATGTTTCCCATGGTTTTGACTTGGGCCAATGGTTTTTTCTTATGCTTTTGAGCTATCACATTGTTTTCTTCATTTTATTGAGGAGGATCCTTAGCTATAAAAGGAGGAGAACTCTCTCATTTTCATTGTTGGAGATTAATGATAAAACTTACCTAAATAAGTTCTCGAGTATCTATATATGTGATGTTTTAGGCTAATTTTAAAGGGTTTGCATAGGTTTTTTAAGGTTTGTTAGAGGATGGAGCTACTACAAGGCCAAAGAAGTGCATCTTGCTCCACTTGGAGGGGAAGATGAGGTATAGTTTTCTTTCCTTATTTCCCTTTAACCATTGAAGACTTTGATCTTTACATTGAGGTAGGACATCTAGGGGCTCCTCCATATTGCAAAATGCCATTCCTTGAAATGACCTTAGTAGTACTTGGAGAGACTTCCTAGTGGATCAATCCCCCCATCCAAACTTGAGAAACCCTAGTTTCCCTAGGTGATTCTTAGTAGGTAATCCTCTTTAGGTACCTTCAACTTTACCCCACATTAAAACCCTAAACCTAACATACACTTGTGTAGAGACCTCATAGTCCTTCCTGAGGCACTAGTATATATTTCTCTTCAACCACAAAAAACCAAAAATGGTCCTTTCCCTTCTTCTTTTTTTGCAATCTAGGGTTTACTTTGGTTTCACCTTTGGTTTAGATTGCTTGATCTAAGAATTTTTAATGGAACATATACCACTTATATATAATACATGATAACTTGTTCTTCATATAATATTTTGTTTTTGTCATGCACAAGGGTTTTTAGATCTAGTTTTATATTTTTGACTTTTGGAGCTAACCCTTACATATCTCTAGGTATCCTTTGAAATTATATGAGTTTGAATATATTTTTGGATGCCCTTAATCGTTGCTTGGAAGATATTATCTTAAACCTTCAAACTAGATCATTCATTGTCAATATTTTGCAACATATTCTTAGTATACTTTCTCTCATAAAGTAAAACAATAAGTCAAACAGTTGAACTAATTTATCTTTGTGGATTTTCATCTAACCCCATCTCTAGTTTCCATTTCTGAATACATGTTTGACAATGGTTAGAGTACTTGTCTAGTTCATCATAATATTTGCAACATTGCATATTTTTCTTGATCTACATTGTCTCTAAGAGTGAATTGATGCTAAAAAATTCCCAACATCCTCATATAAATGCCAAATGTTAGCCTCTAAATGGTCATTGTTCAATGGTTTGTTCACTATCTAACTACATAGATTAAAGTGAATTTTTTGATGATGGTATAAATATTCTCTTTTCAACATCTTGGTATTTTATTGCTACATAAATTCCATATGAAAAAACTAATTCCATAAAGGGTCCAACGACCTCTATTAAAATGCAAGACGTCATCTCTTTTGAGTCACTATTTTGAGGGTTATACATTGTTTAAAACTACAGAGTTTCAAGTTAATATTTGGTTGATGATAAACAAACACACAAGTAAATTGGATGGTTAAATCACATTTTTACATAGTTTTGTCTCACTATGCTATGACCAACACTTGTGCTATCTACATGACTTCTTTTTGTTATTAAATTTGGTGCAAACACATAGATTTTATCTCTATCCATGATTTGGGTTTAACAAGGCATCATTATTGTTGGCATAGTCATTCACTTGTTGTCCCTATCACATAATTTGAGGGGATTTGAGAATTAAACATAACCAATGTTGGTACATGATTTACATGTTGTTTTGTTACAAAGTTTAATATCCTTAGTACATCATTGATTAATGAGTGCACTTGTTGGGTATTGATGGTTTAAATGCTCTTGTCTTCATTGCATACTTTCTCACATAAATAAGCACAGATCTCCCCTCTTTCATTTGGTTGACATAACTCATTGGATCGATACAACTTTGTTGTCCTTGAGGTTTTAATACAACACTGAACAATCCCTTTTTATTGCAAGGTCATTTGTATATAATCTTTGGATGTTGATGGTAATACTTCGTATAAATCTTCCTTCCTTTAATTGATCAAAGTAATTCGTTGCTTTGATAAGAGAATTATAATCTTTCCTTCTTATTATTTCATTGGTAAACTTTGGCATATGATTTTGGGATGGAAATGATAATGATTATAATGATATGTGGTTGATGATGCATTCATTTGGCACTCATGTTATTTTAATTTGAAGTAACACACACACTTCATGTTCCAAGCACTTTTAAATGAGAAATTATGATCTAAGTTATCTATTCCTTAAGCTCATTCACAATTGATACATTGGAATTTTCTTCACCCACATTAGATGTGTTTTACTTTGGAAGGAATATAGTGTTAACTTTTCCAAACCCTTAGTCAAACTAAGTCTTGAACCTCCCCTTGTCAATACAACAAGTTTAACCCCTAGGAATACGCTCCTTAGGTTAAGAACCCTAGCCTTAAAATGAAGAGGCAAGGCCACTGAGGTGACAGTGGGTGGCTTACTTATTAGCTACCCCAAGCTCTCCTCCACGGGGTGGGACTTTCCCTTAGTGAGAGTTTGAGTGTAAACAAGACTTGATGCATACATGCTTGCATTGTCTACTATTACAAAAATTCATAATACATTTCATGTGTCATTGTTGAAAAATTATGTGCATGATCTTAACCATGTCATTAATTGGTCTTTGATTTAGGTGAAACCAAAAGGATACTTCTAGGTATATTTAGTGTGTATATTGTATAAGAAGTTTGTTGTGCTTAGGAACATAGTCATAGGGCAAGTAAAGGTCCAATGGACCCACTACAACCCTAAAGAAACAACAAGGGAGCTAAAGGATGAAATACGAGAGCCATATCCACATGTTTTTGACATTTTGATGTGTGTGTGTGTGTGTGTGTGTTGTATATAATGGTGATGCGTAGTGAGGATATTGTAAAATATAAGGGGAGGTGAATGTAATACCTTGGTTTTGGTTCCTACATCATTACTGTGTATGTATATGATACATGGATAAAATCCAAATGGCATAACATGTATGGTTGTACATTGAATGATACTAAAAAGTTATACATCACAGGATTCAAAAGGATAAGGACAAAAAAATGGGGGGATATGACTCCATAAGAGGTAGATAAAGAAAAATAATACTATTTTATTTATAATCTTAAGTATTTAGCTTTTCTTAATTAGTATTCCTTATTCCTTGGGTTTAGTTGTAAGAGAGGATAAACGTGTACTTTCCATGAAGACACGTGATTTTTCACTCACATGAAATTTTACCCTGTGCCTTTTTTGTCCATGTTGGCTATTATGATCCAGCACCTTAAAAATGATAAAAAGTCAATGAATACAATCCACATTGAGGGGGAAAACTCCTTTTACAATATATCCAATTCATAATACAATATGAGATGAGATAAGATGATCCTAAGACTAGGTCTCCTTGGTATATATAGGAGACAAAGGGTACAATTATAATGAAAGGGTACAATTAATGGTTCTATCCAACCTACTAATATTACACAAGAAATGTAATAATTCAATATCTAGGGGATTAANGATAAGATGATCCTAAGACTAGGTCTCCTTGGTATATATAGGAGACAAAGGGTACAATTATAATGAAAGGGTACAATTAATGGTTCTATCCAACCTACTAATATTACACAAGAAATGTAATAATTCAATATCTAGGGGATTAATAAGTGGTTTTATACATAACATGGGGATTTTTCTAGGGCTTAAAAGTTATCATTCCTCTCCCCTTCAAACAAGTGTTGTCCTCAACACTTGACTAACTGTGGGTGTTTATGCATGAAGAATTCATCTTCCCATGTCGCCTCTTCCACTATTAGGTTCTTCCATTTGACAAGGTACTCATTAATTTCTCTATTTCACAAGCGCTTAATCCTTGTTTCAAGGATTATTTATGGTTCTAGTATGATTTTCCCTTCTTCATTAATCTCTGGAAAAAATAGTTTGGACTGAGATCTTTTCAATGATTACCTTCTTTAAGCAAGAAACATGGAATATTGGATGTATATGTGAAGCTGGAGGCAACTCCAATTTGTAATCCATACTTCCAATCCTTTGAAAGACCTTATAGGGGCCATAATATTTGGGTGATAATTTATTGTCCTTCTTTTTTTGCTTGAGGGATATATGTTTATATGGTTGTAGTCTAAAAAATACCCAATACCCCACTTCAAATTCTCTTTCACTGCGTTGTTGATCTGCTTGTTGTTTCATCCTATTTTGTGCCATAACCAAGTTGTTCTTCAATAGTATGAGAACCTCTTATTGGTGCCCTATGTGGTCCTCCACTACTTGAACCTTTGCAGTCCCTTTCAAGGGAGACGTGATAGATGGAGGATGATATCCATAAAGTTTCAGAAATGGGGACATTTTTTATGAAGTATAGAAGGATTTGTTGTACCACCAATCTACCAAGGGCATCCACTTGACCCATTGTGTCTATTTATCATATGCAAAGCAACAAATATATCATTCTAAACATTTATTCACAATATCATTTTTCCCATTGGATTGAGGATGGTAAGATGAGCTATGAGCCAATTGAGTACCCAAACAAGAAAATAATTCAGTCAAAAAATTTCTAGTGAAAATTGGATCTCTATCACTTACAATAATATTGGGGATCTTGTGTAGATTTTGAACTATTTCCATGAATATTGTAGCTATTTTACTTTCTTTAAAAGGATGAGAGAGAGAGAGAGAGAGAGAGAGAGAGAGAGAGAGAGAGAGAGAGAATGGGAATATTTAGTCAGTCGATCCACTACTATCATGATGACAGTCTTTCCTTCATATTTGGGTAAACCTGTAATAAAATCCATTGAAACTTCTTCCCAGCATTGACTTGGTATAGCTAATGGTTGTAGGGGACCTAGAGTGATTGTCTCTCCCTTATTCTATTGGAAAACCACACTTTTAGACACAAAATTTTGAACATCATTTTAAAGACCTTCCCAGAAAAAATCCTTCTTGATCTTGTTGTAAGTTTTCAAGATCCTTGAATGTCCTCCTATAGGAGAAGTGTGCAATTCCAAAAGGACCTTCTATTTGAATTGGGAATTCTTACATAAATATAGGTAATCATGATACCATAGCAAATCATTATTCCATACAAATTTATCTAATACATTGGGATCCTCTTGTAGTTGTTGAATGATCTTACATACCTCTTGATCTTGCTTCCATTCTATCCTTTCATCTTCCATCAAATCATATTGTGAAATAGAAATAACACATAGTGAACCCTATGTTTCTTCTTTTTTCCTTGAAAGTGCATCTACCACAATATTATGTTTTCCTTTCTTGTAGATAATTTCAAATTCATAACCTAGCATATTTGTAACCCATTTTTGTTGTTCTTCTAAAGATAATTTTTCCTCCAAGAAGTACTTCAAACTATCATGATCTATTTTTACTTTGAAGTGTCTTCGTATTAGGTAAATGTGTCATTTCTTAACTACATGTAGTATGGCCAACATTTCTTTTTCATAAATTAGTTTGAGGCATCACACTCCACAATAAATGTTTTTATGAAGTCAAGTGTGGCTAGGACATGAGTTGTACACTTAGCCTCCTTAAGATTTTTAAAAGCTTTGGTTGCTTCTTGAGTCCTAGAAAATGATTCCTTCTTTAATAATGTTGTTAGAGTTGCCAGTACTTTACCATAGTTCTCGACAAAATTATCGTAATAGTTTTTCAATCCTAATAATCCTCTAAGTTTCTTCAAGGTTTTGGGAATTGTCCATTCCCTCATACATTTAATTTTGTTAGGGTACATTTTTACACCTTCATGAGATACAATATTACCCAAATATTCCACTTCTTGAACCCCAAAGGCACATTTGGAAGGCTTTGCATAAAGTTGTTTCTCTTCCAAAAGTTTTAATACTTATTCAACATGGTGTACATGATCTTCCCATGATTTGTTGTAGATTAGTATGTCATAAAAAAATACTAACACAAATTTTATAAGGGTTTGAAAATATAATTCATCGAGATTTGAAATGTTGAAGGTGCATTAGTAAGTCCAAATGGCATAAACAAAAACTCATAATAACCTTCAAGTGTTCTAAAGGTTGTTTTGGGAATGTATTCCTTCCTCATTTTGATTTTGATAACCAGCCTTAACCAACCTTATTTGTAACCATCACTATTGGCGAAGATAAAGAACTTTGGCTAAGTTGAATGACGCCAACCTCTAACATTTCTTTGACCATGCGCTCAATCTCACTCTTATGTGTGTATGGATACATGTAAGGCTTAATGTTAGGAAGTACACTTCTGGATTGCAAATGAATAGCATGATCATGATATTGAGTTGGTGGAAGACCCTTAGGTATCCCTCCAAGTACCTTGGAATGGATGTTGATAACCATTTAGAGATCCATTGAAGCAAATGATATAGATGTTTGAACATCTAATGAGAACAATTGTGCAATTACACCACGATGTTCCTTTTTGAGTAATTTTGTCATGTTATTATAGCTTATCACTTTAAAGGGTTTCCCTTGGATACCTCTAAGCTCAATTTTATTTCCTTATGAGAAAAATATCATGAAAATATCTTGAAAATTAAGGGCCACTATACCCAATGATTATAACCATTGGTCCCTTAATACAACATCAACACCACCCATTTAGATGGAAATAATGGGACTATCCAATAAATACTCCCCCATATTGAGCTTAATACTATGACACTTCCCAAAAAAAATTACGGTACCTTCATCTGCAATCATTACTTGAAACTCTAATGTTGGAAATAGAAAGCAATTGAGATCTTTTGCTAATTTGTAATTGATGAAGTTATGGGTACTGCCAGAATCAATCAACATTGTTACCTTTTTATTTTTTATGTATCTTTGTATCTTCTGGGTTTGTGGAGTACTAATGTCGGCCAATGCATGGCAAGATATTCTTGGAGTATTCTCTTCTAGATCTAGATCTTGTGATGGTTCCAATTATTGATATTCTTCCTCTTCATAGTCTATGTCGAATAATTTCTTCTCACAACATTTATGCCACTTACTGTACTTGTTGTCACAATTGAAACATAATCCATTTTCTCTTCTTTCATCCATTTGTTGAGGTGTCAACCTTGTCTATTGATTGGGATTGCGAGAGGGAACATGGTGCTCACTATAGTTGTTAGTGGCCACCCTAGTAGCCATATTTTTGTTTTCCACTTTCCTTCCCATATTGAAAGCCTTCTCTAGGGATTTAGGTTCAAAGAGATGCACCTCATGTTGAATTTTCTCCTTTAAAGTTCCCATAAAGAGATATAGAAAATTATCCTCGAGAATGTTCTTTACCTTAATACTGAGCTTTTGGAATTATTGAATGTATTCTGTAACTGGGCCTTTTTGCCAAAGATTTATGAATTAACTAAAGAATGTATTGTTTTTAATATCCCCTTAATGTGATATCAATTCATCCATAAAAAAGGACCAAGAGATAATAGAACTATTTTTCTTTCACAAAGCCATTGATAACAAACAAATTAATCATTTTCTAAATACCAGGATGCAATAGGTTCCTTTTGTAAGGTTGACACTTTGTGTATATCAAAGTATTGCTCCATCTGGAATATTCATGTTATAAGATCTTTACCATCAAACTTCCTCATATCGATCTTTGGAATGAAATAATTCCTTGGTGTTAACTTGAAGCCTTGATGATGTGGATCTTGAAGTGATGAATAATTATAAATTTAGTATTGGTGCTCTCCAATTGTGATAAAATACTCCCCATATATGATTGAGTCTCAACTACCTTGTTATCCTTATTTTAATGATTTCTTTGCATTTTTATATCTCCTTTAGGGAGTCTCTCATCTAGAGCATGAAATATCATGGAAAACATGGAATTTTGCAATTCATTCATGGATTTTTGTATTTCTTTTTTATTTTCATCCATCTTCTTTTTCATGTTATTTTCCATCTATTTCCTATTTTCATCCATCTTTTCCATTTGTTGAATTTTTCTTTGTGTATTTACGAACTCATCACTTTTTATTGACCTGGTACTCAAATCCTTAAGTTGTTCCTCCAATTTGGATAGCTTGTTATGTACCTCCTCATTTTCTACATGAATTATAGATGAGACTTATGGAGGCTTAATTGGTGTTAAAGTATTTTTTGGAGCCATTTGGAATAACAATAATAAAACTCCTTTATTTTCTCTTTGTCACCAATTTTGAATCACCAAAAATAGATCTTCCAATAAAACAATTATGCCAATTGTAAGTTACGTATCTTTCAAACCCTTAATTTGGAGTATGTTTGGATGACTGACCTTTGTATTGATGTATCTTTGAACTTGGAACCCTTCCGAGTTTGAAATTTTGGCCTATAGTACTCGGA
This sequence comes from Picea engelmannii, assembly GCA_009831015.1. NCBI lineage: Eukaryota > Viridiplantae > Streptophyta > Pinopsida > Pinales > Pinaceae > Picea > Picea engelmannii. Next base: position 50,364 of record ML814254.1, on the reverse strand, counting down.
TATGACTTTTTAAACTATTAAAAATTTCACAATCTGAACCTTTAATGATAAAAGGTTATAGTACAAATGCCAAAATGACTTGTTTAAGACGTATTTCAAGATTAGTAAAAATCTCCAACTTACAAAAGATATATATCACAAATTACAATGATTCAAAATACGAAAAAAAATTATGCATGTAACTTGCTATGTCTCCTCGGGATCTGAAAATTTCAGAGTCTAAAACGTCACAGAAATCAAGTTACAACGAAAACCCCAAGATGACTCTTTTAAAACCAATTTCAGGATTAGTCACAAACCTTGTCTTTCATGGCCCATTTCTCCAAAATTATAGTGAAACGAAACCTGAAATTGTTATCACCTGTACAATGAAAGGTCTCCTAAGTCTCCACAAAATTCCACTATCTGAAACTTCCCATAAAAATAGTTATAGAAAAAATTCCAAGATGACTCGTTTAAAAATGAAATCACGATGAGTCACAAACCCTATATTACATAAGATATATCTTCGAAATTATAAGGAACTAGACCTTGAATTTTTTAACACTTGTACCTTGATATTTCACCTCAATCTCCTCAAATTTTAATGGTTTGAAACATCCCAGAAAAAAAATATAGTGAAAATTCCAAGGTCTCCCAATTGGAGGAGAGAAACCCTAGGATTGTAAGCTTTGATACCAATTGGTATGACCCAATACCTTAAAAATGATAAAAATTCAATGAATATAGTCCACTAAGAGGGGGAAACGTCCTTTTACAATATATCCAATTCAAAATACAATATGAGATGAGACAATATTATCCTAAGACTAGGTCTCCTTGGTATAGATATAAGAGACAAATGTTACAATTATAATGAAATGGTACAATTAAGGGTTCTAGCCGACCTACTAATATAACACTCAAAATGTAATAATTCAATATCTATAAGGGGTTTTATACATAACATGGGGATTTGTATAGGGATTGACATGAGTGAGAGAGAGTTCAAATGTTTTTTCGGGTAGTCTGAATTACTCAAGAGTCTGAATTATCAGGGGGTTCAAAGTACCAAGCGGTTCAAGTGACCATTCTATTCAAACTACCATTTTAGTTAGAATGATCATTCTATTCGAATTTCCAATTAGTGGTGGAATAAAATTATCAATTGTTGTGAGAGTTAAAGTCGTCATTCGGCTGGGAAATTAATGAGAGCTTGAATTACCATTGTGTTGAGGAAATTTGGGAGAGTTTCTCCCTAGGTTAGAATGATCGTAGTCCTACTATAATCAAGTTATGGAAAGCTACAAATATAAATTATCAAAGAATTGTGACTGTATGAAACGATATTTGTTGTTATTGAGTAAATATGGCTATAGCTAATAATCCCTTGAATCCCAACAATGAGATTTCTTGGCTAGCCTATGCTAGAGCCCTAGAGGGAGGTGGATAGCATGAGGGACCGTTGAGTAGAGAAAAGGATCACATTCCTTGGGCTGTGTAGGCTGAGAGGGAATCAAGGCTATGAATTGAGACTGTTGTAGGAAAACACTTAGCTATGAACATTAGAATTAGACTATGTGAAGAGAGTTAGAGCCAACCATAGGAGAAATTCACCCTTGTGGACTCATAGTAGAGGCCACCCCCAAATATGAGTGGCCTTTCTTTGATAGCATCTTGTATTGTTTTTAAGAAAGGCCTTTAATTTCACATCTCTTGGGATAACCTTTTTGTTAGAAAGGTGTTTTGTTAGTCATTCATCCCGCCACTAGTAGGATTCCTTATCTATCTTACCATATGATCATGTTCTATATTACTTCAAGTTATCATTAGGTCCTCTGGATTTCCCCAATAATAACCCTATTTGGAGAAATCTTCACCTATGTTCTTTAGAATCCCTAGAATGGTTGGTTTCTTTGTGTGTAATTCTAATGACAACATACTTTGATTCCACTGGATTTATTCCCATGATAACCCTATTTGGAAGATGCTTCGACCCTATTTCTTAAAATACTTGGTTGTTTCTAGTTGTGTTTTCTTTCCTTCCAGGTTCCTACTAACCTCTTGGTGTATAACAATATTGTTTATCTATCACTAAATATTCCTTGTAAATTGCGTAGTTTCTGCTAGCGCCTTATGTTTCACTCTAGCCACTCTTATTAGGTCCTTTACCATTTTGTTCTTGATGTTTGAATAATTCAGGATGGTGAACTCTTATTTATAACTAACCACTACTATTGCATTTCTCCATCCAACCCATATTATTTTACATAGGCAATAAAATAGTGCATTGGTTTGTTCAACCATTCATAATAGTTAGAAGTCATTGTTTATGTTATTTTTCTTCATCATATCTTCACCTACCTTTTAGTTGCTAATTTTCTATTCTAAAAGCATAAAGGCTAGTACCTTGGAAACATTTTGTTCCTATACCCTCAAATTTCACACGGTTTACTTATCAATGGCTTTGTTGATCCTACCAACCTTTATTGGATCCATTTTTTCTTTAGGTGGGGTCCATCCAACCCTTATTCTACTGGATAAGAAAGTTTCTAGTTTGGTGTTCTTCAAAAACCTCAAAACTTAAAATATTGTTAGAAAACTCTTTCATGCATCACTTTCAATGCCATCGAACCCTTAGCTTATTTTGTTGAGTTTCATAAGGGATTCCCCCTTGCAATTTGTAGATCTTGTATCTTTGTTTCCTACCATTGATTTCTTTTAGGTGTGTGTCCTTTTAGATGTGTCCTTACAAGATGTACTATGCTTGTCATTGTGCCTCAAGCTTTGTCTCAATAGCCTTTACAAGATGTACTGTGTTTGTCATTATGCCTCAAGCTTTGTCTCAAACAACCTTTAGTTATCACCCTTCCTACACTTAAACCTCAACTTCCATGTGACCACTTTTTCCAAGTCATGGCTCAAGGTTTGGTAACGACCATGTTGTGGTTAATCCTTCAACCTCGGTTTACATTCCATTTAGGATCCAATAATAGTGCCCTATGTCGTGCCTCTGTTACTGTTCAAGGAGTTTCTAACGGTCAAAGCATCCAACCAAAGTTACTTTCCATGATGAATCAAATCATAATTCCCCGTGCCACATCTATGATGGCTCTTCTAAGAGTTTTCAACAATTAGGGCCAACAACTTCTACATAGTGTCGCTTTCGCATTGGAATGGCTTCCCATCGGGCGAATGGATTTCGCCCACGACGTTGCGTGATACATATGAAATTCCACCATGATGCAACTACATACAATCAAATTTCAAATTCTAAAATTAAGTGTTCATTGTTATCATGACTTTTTTAAAGAACATTAATGTGTTTCCACTTTATTAGTGATTACATTAAACAACATGTGTAAACATATATTTGTGCATGGTGTTTTTTTGTCGTGATCAAACTTATTTGTGGGAAGTATACCAAGTTATTTGCACGATTTAGATTAAGTGAGAAAAATTGTTTTCCATTATGTTTTTGTGAGCTTATATGTGGATTAACAAAACATATTAAACATCATAAAATTCAAAAGGGTCCATGAATCCCACTTCTTTTGAAGTGATTTGTTTGAAGCAATTTTTCCTAAAAGAACTATCAAATGAAAATAGTTGGATTTACAACATACCATCTAATTAATATAGTGGAGAATTAAGGAATAAAGACAATAAATTTAAGAAGAGGTGGTTTTCGTATTAGAGTAATGAAATATAATTGAGTATAGTTCAATACATGGAAAGAGTAATCAATACATTAAATATTGATATGATCAATGATAAACCAATTTATAGAGTTATCTATATATAATCTAAAGCATAAGTAACTTCCATAAAATAAGGAAGACGTAGTCAACTTTAACGACCTTAGGCATGCCCATATATCTAGCTTTTATGCCTTGACCTATACACTAGTCGACTTAGTTAGGATCACTTTCAGTCAGTTTGATGGACTAGTTGACCCCTCACTCCACCCTTGATTGTCGATAGAGTTACATCAACTGTCTCCAAGGGATCCAAAGACGGGATGAACTCTCAGTTCCAACACCCCTCGTTAGTACATCTCTTTGGAGATTTAGGAGGTAAAATTGTCTTTGTATACCCCCCAATAATGGTAGCTTTCTGAAGCCCAAGAAAAAAATATCAAAGTTTTATATGATTAGTTTATATCAATGGCTTCATAAAGACATCAAAAATATCATCATCTATCATGTAATAAATAAGACACATGACTTTCTCCTATATCAACTATCTCAAATAATGGACATGAAGCCCTCCATGCTTCATTTTATAGTGAGCGATAGGGTTTCAAAAAAATTGAATTTTTTCAACTTATTAACTCACTCCCATTTTTTTTCCCAACTTTATTTTTTCCATTAACAATATGCTTTGAATGTTGCACCGATGAAACATTTAAACTTTCAATTTTTATTTATTTTTAATTGGGACTGATGAATTTATATTAATAATGGCCATAAAAGGAAAAATATTATAGAGAAAACAGACCTGCTATTTCAAAAAAATTCTTCAGTGGCACCAACAAATTTACCCTATCCTCTAATATTTTTTGTCCCAGATTTACATAGATACCAGTTTGACATGTATATTTCTTATAATACACATTCAAAATGCATATGATTTTACAAAAAAATTAAAAGATTGGGTATTATTGTTTTGGCTCCAGAGGAATAGATGGTTGATCCAGTTCCCTTGCATCCTTCAGTTGTTGTCCAGATTCTTCATCATTAATTTTATCCTCTACATGTATTGAAGAATGTTATGCATATGTTAAGATGGAATTTGAAGCTTCACTTGAGTATTGGACTTGACATTTTAACTTGTAGCAGTCCATTTTGATTCTTAATATTTTCCCTTGTATTCTCCTAGGATCTCCAAAATCCTATCACATTGCTCCTTCTATTGTCTTTGCATGTTGTGTATAATTGAAAAAAGAAATTTGAGGGAGATTTCTTTGTTGTTCAAAGAATCATCATGTCTATTCAAAATCTTGCAGACGTCACTGAAGTCTTGGGGATCCATTATTTTCTAAAATGTAAAAAGAGAGAACGTCTTAAAGAGGTCGAGGAGGACTGAAGCAAGCCCAAACCATAGGATAATTCCCAACTCCAACTCTCTTCATTAAGGGGAAAGTCTATATTAAAGGTGAAAATATTTAAGTCCACTAGGATTACTGTCCAATTGGTAATACAGGGCCATAAGGAAAAGTTCGTAAATCTCCTGCAAACCAAGACACAATTCCATAGAGGATAAAATGTGAAACAGGGTCACCACTACACATCAATTACAAAACAAGAAACCAAAAACACTATGATTACAAGATGAGAAAACCAAATTTCAAAACAGATGAGCTAGAGAATGGGAATGGAAATGAATTCTTGAGTCCTCTTCCATCGAAAAAAATAGAATACTAAAATCCTAATCATCTAGCTCTAAACAAAGATACCAAATGATGATTGAGTGAATGCCTCCACTCTATTTCACCAAGAAGAATCATACCATGTGGTTCAAAAACATACCCAAGAGATAGAGCACTGGAACCTTGCAGGCATAAACATAGAGTCATCTTGCACAACCAGGTCAAGTGATAACATCCAAGCTAGAACTCAGAGGTGGAAAAAACATCTTGGTAATGAATGTAGAGGGGCTACTTTGTGGGAGATTTGCACTCGAAACTCTAGTTCATGCACTTGGCACCTTCCTATCCTTAATGCATGCTTCAAATTTGAAAATGTCATCTCTATGAAATGGAGTTGGAGGGGGTGGGCTCAAGGAATGAAAGAGTGAGATAGAATCCTATTTTTCTTAATTATTCCTTGTGGTAAACCATACCAATTTCCCTACCATCATGCTCTCTGAAGACATGATAGAACGAGATTTTTGCTAATTTATGTGCATGTTTTGTGATCATGGAGAGGGTTGAGGCAAGCTAAGAGTATTTTGATGGTTCCTTATGTGTCAATGAATTAATGATAATCCTTGAATCTCGTATCACTATCAATTCTCTTATTCACAAGTTCACTATGATGAAGATGTTTTTTTATTCTAGAGAGGGTTGAAGCAAGCTAGAGCATATGCCTTTGCTTGGTTGTTTGTTTGTATTCCATTACAACAATATACTCATTAAGAAATCAACATGTCACTTGAGAGAATTGAACCTAGGTGGGGAGGATAACAACATTCCTCCCAACCACCAAAACTAAACCTAATTAACTTTTTAACTATCAAATTTAATTACTAATAAAAATTAAATTTAAAGTAATGAAAATGGAACTGTTATTTCCAAACTTGTTTTTTTTAAGTATTTAACTATATTTATATCCTCTTCTTGATTCTTCATATCCCTCTATTAAAAAGATATATGTAAATTTTTAATCACTTATAAGCTTAATTAATTTATTTCATTTTAATAAATTTTATTCATGATTATGAATATAATTGTAATTGTTCATTAAAAAATAAAAAATTGAGTTAAAAATAATATAAATTTAATTATATTTTTATCTTTGGTTTAAAATTTAATAAGAACTTTACTTTAAATTATAGTTACATTATGGAATCGTTGAATATGAAATTTTGCCCTCAAAATTTTTATCTCATTTAAAAAAAACTCAAATCATAAAAAATTATAAAAAATAAATAAACCAAAACGAAAATTTATTGTGGAAAAAAGTAAACCTTCAAAAAAGGGCATTAATTAATACACCTGCACGCCCATTAATATTTTTTTTAATCCCTAGTAAACCTAAAGATGAACCAGCGAGCAAGCAAAAATTGAATGAGCATGCTACGTAAATGGAGGACGTTGAGAACATGGAAAGATTTAATGAAATTGGTTGAGGAGATGATATATTTATCTCTGAATGCTGTTGTCAGGGAGAGTTCATGTGCAGTTTATTAATGAATGTGGCAGCGAAGAAAGAGAGTTCAAATCTCCCGCTTTCTTAGGAGTCACGCTTAATTGTTCTGCGCTGTATGGTATCTCGCTGCTTATATTATTCCTCGCCTGCCATCCAAAATATTCTGAAAATGGGCAGTTTCAGCCTGGGCCGGATCCTCATAGATCACATGAAAGCCGCAGACATAGTAATAGGTGTGGTGGGATACATTGTATGCCATTATTTCCTGCAGAGAAACATGAAAGGTCCTCTAATGTGGCATCTTTCAGGATGTTGTCCTTGAGCCCATTAATAAAGAATTCGTGGAAGAAGGTGTGTGACGTGCCTTCCCTGCTACAAGTCAATTGTTCAAAAGAAGTGATGTAATCTTCAACTATCCTGGATTGTTTAAGCTTAAGCTTGGTCAAATGGCCCAAATGATGAGTATCTCTGTCGTAACGTTCATAAGTATAGACAACAAATTGGGTCCAATCAATATGTAACACGGAGTTAATTATTTTTAATTATTATAATTAATTTAATTTAATTTAAGTCATTTAATTGAGTTCATGAAATTTTGTTATTATCTTTTAAATTCAGTAATGAAATAATCAAAAGAATTATTATTTTATTTTATTAAGGGAAGGTAAAGAATTAATGAGGCAAATGGAAAATTTATGAGGAGGCATGGAGTAGCTAGATGAAGGGGGATAAAGAAAGGAGTTGGGTGCATTAGGGAGCGCTATTGTAGAGTAGAGGAAGGGAGATTTGAGAAGGAGAATTGTAGGAAAATCTTCGAGGAGTCTTGGGCTAATGGATTGGTTGTTGGGATTTTGGGTTCAATGGCCAGGAAATCCAATTTCCTGGAGCTAGGGAGCCGAAGAAGATTTGTTCCTAATTGACTGGGAGGAAACATTTTCAGGCATGCAGGTTTTAGGCAGTTTCATGCAAGCAGAAGCAGTTGCAACAGAACCTCCTCCTCCTCCTTCAAGAGGTATTTCATTGTTATTACTCTTAACTGTTATTTACTATTATTCAGAGTAAATTGTTAATTTCTGTTATTTTTTTATGAGTAAAAGAAAATTGATTTACTTAAATAATAAATATCAACATATTTATTTGATTAACAATTTCTTAGTATAACCATGAATCTTTGAGTAAAGGAGGGTGTTGCATATGGTATCAGAGCCCAGTTTCAAAACTAAAACCTAGGGCTTACCCAACCACAACCTTAAAAACACAACCTTGAAACCATGGACATGCAACCCAGAAACCTTTTATTTACAACCCTTAAATAAAACAGAGATGACACCTGAAAACCTTGGAAATAACCTGAAATAACCCATAAAGGCCCTAAAAATATTAAGGGAAGTAACAAGAGAAACCTAGACAAAAAAAAAGAGAAAATCACCCATGATTTGTTCCAACCTCCATCCTCCTTGTTCCGTCCACTTAACCTATTCATTGTAAGAAAGCACCCTTACTTGCAAAGGACAAATAAATTTAAAAGAGAAAAAAATGCATATACATAAGAGTTAGATAACAAGAAATCCATGGTATAACTGAGGATTATGAGAAGTGATGAAAATATATATATATATATATATATATATATATATATATATATATTAAGAATTATTTTATTTTTTAAATAATATAGAAAATGTTTTTCTTTTTATTTATTTTTTCTTCTAATAGATCATTGCAGAAGTTCCGCAATACTAAAACTAATATTTTTTGTTGTTTTGTTGACTTTAGGAAAGCTTTTGACATGGTTTCTAGGAAAAACCTTTGGAATAGGTTGGAAGAGATAAAAGTGCCTCTCGAGTTGAGGGCTGCTGCAATAAGGATGTATGAGAACGTTATTGCTAAGTTTAAAAACACTGAGGGCTGGTC
>ML814254.1:0-21231 GCA_009831015.1 Picea engelmannii | reverse complement strand
TACTGCCTACCCCCTTTCCAAAATCCTATTGGATTACATCTCGATACCGCCCCTCTCACCGTGCACCATCTTTCCTCCACTCACTACTCCTGCCTGTCACCACCTGACACCTGTCTTCCACTCATACTCTCATCACCTCCCATGTATCTAACCCTCTTATCACCACATGCCACCTATCAACCTCCCGCCCACATATTATTCCATGTCACCTCCACTTGTCTCCACTCCATCTGCGTCCATGTCGTCCACCTCCACTCACCTCGTTCCCCTATTGGACAATCTCCTCCATGCGCTCCAGTTCACAATCAATTATGTCTTCCCCATGTACACTTAACTGAAAGAAGTGCAATTATCCTAGCAAAATAGGTGGTAGTTAGCAGGGCCATCAACGAGTTGCATTTAGCTACATAAAGTTCACAGGAGAAGCAGATAACGTGAAGATCTGCTCATGCAGCTAGTCATCTCCGGAGGCCTTAAACAGCTTGCACACATGCCAATGCTCGACACAACACTTACTTCTGCCACTCTGAGTTTGTCCATCTCATGCATCCTTTCTGTCTCAGAGACAGTAGCATTTTTTAGTTAATCAATTCCAAAGTTATTTTAGATTAAATTAATAAGTGGTCTTTTGTGTGTGATAAGAACCACTCTCTTGGTTAAATTGAGTGTGAAGCACACAATGTTGTACTCCATGCAATGTTTTAGTTGAATTAATAATTTGTTCTATAATTAGTTATCTAGAGGTAGGTCTTAGTCCCAGATGGACGAGAACCTCTGCAACTCTGTTAAATATGCAGTCTTTGTATGTTTTAAGGGTTGGGAATTTTTGGAAGGAAAATAGAAGCAACAAAATAATTGGACCAGCTCATTTAATTGTAAATTTTTCTACCTGGTGAATATATGTTGATGATAGTTGTGTTTTCTTACTCAAATCCTTATGTGTTGATTCTCATCTTGAATGAAAATTTTGTGATGTGTGCGATGTACATTTCCTTATTCTTTCAGCTAATGTTTTAGTTTATCTCTTGTTGATTATGCAACCTGTTATACAACTATTGTTCAGTGAAATATCCACTATTTTGTATCCTTTTGAATGATTTGCATCTAGATATTTGTCTAGGTCTTGAGATATTATCGTAAGTCTTAGTTTCCACACAACAAGTGGTTCATTGCATTGCTTGTTGTTGTTGTTTGTGTGTGTCTTTTCATACCCTCAATTGCCATTTGAAACCCATGCCATTAGCAAAGGAGAACCTACTTTTACAATGTGTGTCCTTCCCTACCAGAGCACCATCTTTGAAAACATGTCTTTAAGCTTACCAACAAAACCAACATATTAAGGAATAATCATTCCAAACAGATATGTGGCCTAGATTTTCCCTTTAACAGTTAGGTGCAGACCTTAGGACCAACATCTTCTGGTGTCGTTGCCGGGGAACAGAGTAACGAAATATCTTTCCCTGGGAAAACGACATTGATTAGCTCTGACCTTTTATGGTTAACAAAGAGAAGACATAGATATATTGCCATATTTCACCCGGTGAATCCACTGAGTAACATTTAAAAAATAAATGTTGGTGCCCAGAAAAGGATTCAACGTATCCAAATCTGAAAATAGAAAATCCAAGAAGGCTCATTCTAACCCTGAGAAGGACACGGTAGTTTCTGAGCCAGAAAGGAAACTGAGAAAATATACCCTAGCTCGGAGATATACCTCCCCCCTCAAGGGTAAAGATGCACACAAAGAGCCTACGTCTAATCACAATCACAAGCAACTTGAATTTGTTAGCCCTGAGAATCATAATTCCAAATAAGCTTAGACATATCCAACTCCTAATTCTACTTCAACATCTAGTTCTGCATCCACCTCTGTATCTCCCATAAATTTACAGATTCCTATTGTTCAAGGTATGGCTGTCAACAGGATGAATGTCAGTATTGCTGCCAAATATGCACCCCTAGTGCTTCCTATAGGCTTACATGCACTCCCATCCACATATTACATGAAATGTTTACCAAGGTATAATGGGGAAGGTGAGGTAACTGTTGAGGAACATTTGGTAGTCTTTTATAGCTTTGCATATAACTTTAACATTGATTATGCAGATGTATGGATGAGGTTGTTTGTGTAGAGTCTAGATGGGTAAGTAAGAAAGTGGTTCAGGGGTCTTCCTCCAGCCTCCATTGCAGATATTGAGGCGTTGGATGAAAATTTCATAAATAAATGGGGAGATAGGAGAGATTACCTCTACTACATCACTGAATTTGGGGGCCTAAAGAGAAAGAATGGTGAATCTATTTCAGACTTCACCAAGAGATTCAATAAAATGTATGGAAGAGTTCCAGATGAGATTAAACCAACTAAAGCCTCTGCCAATATCACTTATTCCAATGCATTTGATGAAAATTTCTCCCTTGTCCTGAGAGAGATAAGATCAACCACACTATTGTCCATGGAGGAAGCAACCATTGAGGTTGAATCTAATATTCTAGCATCAGACAGATTAAATACCAGATCTAATAAAGATAAGAAAAAATCGAAAGAGAGGATTCCCATGGCTCCTCTAACTCATCCACATCTGATCCAAAACTTGATGAAATGACCAAAAATTTGAAGGATCTAACTTATGAAATAGCTAAGATGAAGTGGGAATCTAAACAGCCAAACAAAGCTTTTCAAGGGACTAGTAATAGAAATCAAAATTAGTTTAGAAGGCCTAATGATGCCCCTCAAATAATACAAAGATAAAGGAGAAATGTTGATGATCAAAGGGTAGTGCCTCCTTTCTAGAACAATCAAATTGAAGAGATGGATGCAAACAATGATGTTGTGGATGATACTGTTGTGCTTTTCAATGAAACGGATTATTATACCAGCCATTTAACACATCAAGAATATGAGGTAGCACAACTATCAAACCAGTTCGACAATCAAACAAGGGAGGAGGGAGTTATTCAAGACCAACCTGAGAAGAAATGTGATTTGAGGACAAGAGCAGGGGCTCCCAAAGCCACTACCTCTGATCAAAACAAACAAGCTGAAGCTCCTCCCAAGCCAAATCCAAGTAAAGGTATGCCATCTAAAACTCAACCACCTCCCTCATCTAAACATGCAACCCCTGAAATAAAATAATTTGATAGGCCACCAACCTCTTTCATAATAGAACATGAGTTGAGAAAGATCATGATCCATGTGCCTCTGACAAAATTGATGAAGAATGAACCTTTCAAAAAAACTATCATGAAAGTTTTGCAACCAACTTCTTCTAGTGTATCTTCTGATGTAATAAGTTTGCAGGATGAAAACCTAGCCATTAATGTGGGTCCACACATTGAGGATGGCTCTAATGCTTCTACTCCATTCTATATATCTTTGAATTTCCATGATAATATCCTGCATAACTGTCTTATGGACTCAAGAGCCTCTCACAATGTCATGCCCAAAGTTGTTATGGAAGAGCTAGGTATGGATATCACCAAACCTTACCAGGACATGTACTCCTTTGATTCTAAGAAAGTAAAATGTCTTGGACTGATAAAGGATATGGTGGTTTCTTTGGCATAGTTACCCATGAAGAGTGTAGTGATGGACATTGTGGTGGTTGACATTCCCCCAAAGTTTGGTATGATCCTATCTGGAACTTGGGCTAAGAAGGTTGGAGGATCGTTGCAAATGGACCTCACTTATGTCACCATCCCTATGTTTGAAGAAGAACATAGGAGGCTATACAGAGAGGTAAGGTTAGCCTACATTGTCAGTGATAATCAGAACCCAAGAAATCACCCAATTTATGATGTTGAGTATGATATTGGTTCATCTGTCTTTCATTTAAATGATGATGAACTGAAATATCAGTTAGCCAATACAAAGGTCAGCCTCTTACAGGTCAGCAAAACAAAGTATGGAATATGTATTTCGATGTCCCTTCATCAAAGGAAGGATCGGGTGCAGGTATACTCCTCATTTCCCCTTCAGAAAAAGTAATAACCCTCTCTTATAAGCTAGAGTTTGAAACTACTAATAACATAGTTGAATATGAAGCTCTGGTGTTGGGACTGAGCGTTTCCAAAGACATGGCCATTGATTGTCTAACAGTTTTTGGTGATTCTGAGTTAATCATCAATCAAGTAAAGAACATTTATCAGTCTAAACAACGAATTCTTAAGCAATACAAAAACGAGGTATGGGATCTGATCAATAATTTATTTCTGGTATTTAACATATCTTTCATTCACAAAGAACAGAATCAGAAGGCAGATTCTCTAGCCTTAGCTTCCAGCACTTTTAGGCCTCCCATTGGCCCAAATATCAAACATCAGGTAGAAATCAAGCATAGGAAAACCATACAAGACAACATAAAGCACTGGCAAGTCTTCAATGATGATCTAGAGCAACAAATATTCCTGCACACCATTGATGAATTCTCCAATATCTCAATTGATCAAAAAAATCAAGAAGGTGAAAATGAGGAATTAGAAGATCACCAAATCACCAAACATCTCATATGCCAAAGACAATAGTTGGTTATGATATTGTGGAGCTGAAAACCAATCACATTCCAAGAGGACTAGTGCCATTGGAAAGGTTGTTTGACAGTAATGATGTCTACATAGGACCTTTCATGAAGAATCAAGAAGAAGAGATAACAAATTTCAATATTGGGACCACTGAGAATCCCAAGATCATCAAGTTGTCCAAAGTGATAGATGCAGAACAAAAGGGGAGGTATGTCAGTCTCATGAAAAAGTTTGCTGATATTTTTTCATGGTCCTATGAATATTTGAATACATTTGACACCAACATCATCCAACACAAGATCCCCCTAAATGCTGGCTCCAATCCATTTAGACAAAAGATTCAACACTTTAATCCCATGTTAATGTCCATAATTGAGAAAGAGCTGAAAAGAATGTTGGATGCCAAGAGTATTGTACCATTGTGGTACTCAAACTGGGTGGCCAACTTAGTACCTGTAAGGAAGAAAAATGGGGAGATATTCTTGTGTGTTGATTTCAAAAATCTCAACAAGTGTTCTCTGTAGGACAATTACCCCCTCCCCAAGATGGATCATATTTTACAAATGTTGGTAGGCGCACATAGAATTTCCTTGTTAGATGGATACTCTGGTTATAACCATATAGCAATGTGTGAAGAGGATAAATAAAAAACAACATTCACCACCCCATGGGGAACATTCATGTATGACAAGATGCCCTTTAGGATGATGAACGTAGGGGCCACATTTTAGAGGGACATAGACATAGATTTTGTGGGGGAGAAAGACAAATTTATGGTTATATACTTAGATGAAATCACCATTTTCTCCAAGTCTGATGATGAACATTTGCAACATCTGGAGCAGGTTTTCAAGAAATGCAAGAGATATGGAATATCTTTGAATCCTAGTAAGTCCCATTTTTCCATGCCAGAAGGAAAGATCTTGGACCACATCATATCAACAGAAGGTATAAAAATTGATCTAAAGAGGGTTTGTGCCATTCAAGAGATTGAGATCCCCAGAAATAAAAAGGTTGTCCAATCTTTTATTGGTACGATAAACTTTCTCAGACATTTTGTGCCAAATTTTGCTGAAATTATGAAGCCTATCACTAACATGTTGAAGAAAGATGTTGTGATAAAATGTTCACTAGAGGAAAAATCAGCATTCCAAAGGATCAAGCAGGATTTAGTTGAATCCCTTGTATTAGTCAGCCCTAACTATACCAAAGATTTATTCATCTTCTCTTTTGCATCAGAGGAGACCATTGTTGTTGTGCTACTGCAGAAAAATGAAGAAGGGCATGAACAACCCATATCCTTTTTCAGCAGATCTCTCCAAGATGTCGAGCTGAAGTATGATATTTTAGAGAAACATGCCTATGCACTAGTCAAACCAATCAAATCCTTCAAGGTTTATGTGTTACAGTATAGCATAACAGTCTTTGTTCCTATTAGCAGTGTCAAAGAGATTCTGGTCCAGCCAGACAATGAGGGAAAAAGAGGGAAGTGGATTGTCAAATTATTGGAGTATGACTTGCACATAAAACCCACCAAGCTGGTTAAGGGACAAGGACTTGCCAAGTTGTTTTCATAATAAAACTGTAAGGTGCTAGAATTGCATCAAATCTTCACCCAATCAAACACATCCACCATACAGCCTGGACAAGGCAGCTTATAGGTATTTGAAAACTACTCCTCTTCACCTTGGTATAAAACCATCATTTATTTTCTACAACATTTTGAATGTCCATCAGATGTGAAGAATACAAAGGCCAGGTCTCTCAAGTTGAAGGCTATCAAATTCTACATTTCAAACCAGAGATTGTATTGGAGAGATCCGGTTGGAATCTTGTTAAAATGCCTTGATGAAAATGAATCCAAACAAGTCACAATAGAAATGCATAGAGGAGTGTGTGGAGGGAACCAACATTGGAAGGTCACAACTCTCAAGATCCTAAGGGAAGGGTACTAATGGCCCACCCTTTTCTCTGATGTATTTGCTATTGTCAGGGCCTACAATGAGTGTCAAATATTTGTAGGAAAACAAAAGTTACTATCACTACCCCTAAAACCTATCACTATGAGTGGTCCATTTTAGAAATGGGGGTTAGACTTCATAGGAGAGATAAATCCACCCTCCAGTGGATAGCACAAGTGGATCCTCCCTGCCACCAACTACTTCACCAAGTGGATTGAAGTTGTGCCCACTAGGAATTCCACTGACAAGGTAATCATGAATTTCCTGGAAACTAATATTTTTGCTAGATTTGGTTGCCCCAACAAGCTAGTAACAAACAATACCCAAGCATTCAAGTCCAAAGCCATGATTGACTTCTATGGTAGTCATAACATTTCCTTGACACATTCCACACCCTATTACCCTTGGGGAAATGGCCTGGCGGAATCATCAAATAAAACTCTCATAAGGATTATCAGGAATTTGTTGACTGAAAACAAGAAATCTTGGGATTCTAAACTCAAGTATGCTTTATTGGCTGATTGAATCAACACTAAGAGATCTTTGGGAACCTCACCATTTCATCTTGTTCTGGCACATATGTTGTTTTTCCCACTCAGCTTGGTATACCAGTCCTAAAGTTCTTACAAGAAGATATTGAGGAACCCAATGACATCCAAAGGAGAATATTCCAGATTATAGAAGTTCAACAAAAGAGAGAATCCCTGGTTCATAGGACAAAAGCATACTAGAGAAGACTCAAATCATCCTTCGAGAAGAAAACCAAGAAGGATATTTTTCAGAAAGGTGACCTGGTCTTGAGGTGGGATGCCAGAATGGATGAAAAGTCCAAGAACGGTAATTTTGACAACCTCTGGTTTGGTCCTTTTAATTTGGTTGAAGCTTTGGACAATAATACATTTATATTACATAATCTAGACGATGCAGAGATCTTTGGAGGCTCAGTAATTGGATGCTTCCTGAAACACTACTTTGTTTAAGGATGAGGGGAGGTCCCTCTTGTACCATAGATGATTTCCTTTTATTTTTACATTTGATTAGTTAGTTGTGTGTGAATAAAGACTCTATAGCCCAACCAAGGCACTCAGGTGTAGTTGCAGTTTTTAGTTCAATAAGATGCATGGTTGAGAGAGAGTAGAAGATGCATAGGGCTGGAAGATAGAAGCAGAGGTAAGAAATGGAAGGTAAGAGTCATTATGTAATACCAAGGCATTGATCTACAGTTCTTATCACCTCACAGGGATGACCTATCCCCAGTTGGAGCCAATGTTATAACCTAGGTCTGCACCCCTTCCCCTTTCAGTCCTTCAACCCATACATTCATCAATTTTGAGTTTTGTGGATACTTTCTTAGCTCATCCTCCAATGTTTAATTATTCATCTTCATGGACTCTATTTGTCGTTGCTTATTTGCAGTGTCTATTTGCTTTATTGAAAGGGATCACATGTTCTGGTTTGAGTTTCAAATACTCATCATCATATTTCCCACTAACGAAGCATAGAGCAGGTCCACCAAGTATTTTGTGTGTGCACAGGAGATATCCATGTTCGAAAAATCCATTGAAAGCTTAGTAAGCTTCCACAGAAGCTAGCATCCAATTAGATCAGACCATGTCAGACTCGGAATACACACGAACAATAGGTTGACATGATCGATGGTGAAGATATGGCGTTAATGTGAGATCGATGGTTCACGTAGCATTCGGGGTTCCATAATGCGGAGGAAAGAATTTTTGTCATGGAGTGCCTAAATCCCACATTGATCACCATCAGTGGCATCCCCATCCTCCAGATCAAAGGTCCTCACATGATTTCAGACACCCCCCCTACAGAATCCTCCCATATTACATCCTGATACCACCCCTCTCACCGCACACCATATGTCCTCCACTCGCTACTCTCGCCTATCACCACCTAGCACCTGTCTTCCACTAATACTCCTGTCACCTCCCATGTATCTAACCCTCCTCTCACCACACGCCACCTATCAACCTCCCACCCACATGTCATTCCATGCCACCTCCACTTGTCTCCACTCCATCTGCATCCACGTCATCCACCTCCACTCATCCCATTCCCCTATTGGACAATCGCCTCAACATGCTCCAGTTCACAACCAGTTATGTCTTCCCCATGTCCGCTTGACTGAAAACAATGTAGTTATCCCAACAAAACAGGTGGTATGTAACATCCCCGACCACCAATAGGCCGAGCAAAGCCACTACTCATAGACTTCACTTAGCTTTGATACCAAATTGTAATGTCCCCAGCCACCAACAGGTCAGGAAACGCCACTTCTCAGAACACACACACACACACACACATATATATATATGACATGCATTTTAAGGAATCTTAAAAAAATTAACACAGAGTTAATGCTACCATACATATTCAAATGGAATTGATAGTAATTCCACATGCAACAGAACACATGAAACATTTCAAGAAACACAAACATGCATAACATACATAATTAAGCACGAAAATGATACTTATCTTTTAACTGGAGTAAAACCACCAACTATGTACAGACCTTCCACGAACCTCCCAACCTTAGACCACACTTCTCATCATGCTTAGTAGTGGGTCACCCCCGAGCTAGGACTAAACTCCACCGGAAAAGGGAATTCTAGACATGGCAAGGACAACAAGGAAGTTGCACAACAACATGAAGGATATTTTATCCCAGGAGCCACTTACGCCCACAACCCACAGACCCTCATTCCCCACAGGCCTGCTCCACCCTAAGAGGGTACACCTTCACTAATACAAGTCCATCGGCTAGTACACCTCCCTTACCTTGGGCTTCAACAACAGGCTAGACCAGAAGTCTCAGAGTACTGTAGCTGCTACGATACTCCCTTCTAGGATAACTCACTTCCCAACAAACTCTCTCACCTGGGAGAGTTTCTCACAGGCCTGACAACCTGCTTCTTCAATTCAGCTCCTAATCAATACTGCAACAACATTCAACTAACATGCAGGTGACGAAAACAATAGGAAATGGTTATGGACACCAAAAATGACAACAGCCTAACGTTAAGACACAACATAGCTCATGCAAATACAAATGCATCCGGCTTCACCGGAGACAGACAGAACAACTCAAGTACGACTGCAAGATTCCAAAGGTGTGTACTAGGTACAAAGGCAATGATGATGGAGAATTGGTTCAATGCATGAATCCCTAGTCAATCGGGAAGGTGACAGACCTCCATAGAAACGTAAGGGTCGTGAGGAAACTTGAAACTGGTCCAAACGCAAGGATGGGAAGCAACGCCCAAATGGGAAGTGAACCCCCAACGAACTTGCTTCCTCAGATATAAACTGCATGCACCCTGATTGACACATATCTTCCTGAAGTCACATGAGTTCCAACTAACACTTTTTCCCTTTTTCCCAAGAACTTAGGACAACACGGCTTAAGTCAACCATAGCCTTTGGGAAATAATAATAAAATATTATTCCCTTAGAGGTAAGCCCTTCTAGCTTATACCCTAGGCCTAGACACTTAGCCCCCCTCCCTTACCCTACCTAGTGGAGCTTATTCCCCCATAACTCTTCTTTGTGGTCGGTCTACATGTAGCAGTGTAATTTTATTAATGATGTGAGTACTTACATATACAAAATTAGGCTCATTGCCCTCAACATTTGTCTCACCAGCCTAATAAACACATAAGTCTCTCAACTTATAACCACTCGGCTCACTAGCCTATAAACATAATTACAATCCAATAGGGGATCGATCTTGGGGTATTACAATCCCCTCCCCTTATTTTTTCACTATCCTCAATGCAACTTATTTACACAACAACAACAAGATTTCCAAAATCTTCAAAAAGACGCGGGTACTCTGCCTGCATAACATCTTCATGCTCCCATGTTGCGTCCTTAGGATCGTACCAGGTCCACTGGACTTTTAAAGCCCTATGGATCGATTTCGGAGCTACTTGCTTTTTCGGTTCAGTATACGCACCAGATGCACCTGCAAGACGCCTTCTTGCTCCACCTAAATCACATTCCAATCAATCACATGATTAGGATTAGGTATATATTTCTTAAGCAATGAAACATAAAACACATTATGTATAGTCATGGATGCAGGCAATGCAAGCATATAAGAAACTGGTCCAATCCTTTCTAGGATTTCAAATGGCCCACAATATCTGGCTGCCAACTTGGAACAATTTCCCAACTTCAAGGAAATTTTGTTGGCTTTCACTTTCAAGAAAACATGATCACCCACTTTAAACTCCCTGTGGGTCTTGTTCTTATCAACATAACTTTTCTGCCTGTCTTGGGAAACCTTCAAATTCTTCTAAATCTTCATCATTTTTTCTTCTATTTCCTTAAGAAACTTTGGCCCAACCATTTCCCTATCAGTTGGGTTATCCCAGCTTACTGGGGTGTTTCACTTTCTTCCATAAAGTGCTTCAAACGGGCTCATCTTCAGTGATGCTTGATACCCATTGTTGTAGGCAAATTCTACCAAGTGTAGATAATCTTCCCATTTAGATGGTTTTTCCATCACATACATCCTTAACATATCTTCTATCACTTGGCTTACTCTTTTTGTTTGTCCATCTGACTCAGGCTAATAGGCTATGTTGAAGTTTAGATTCGTTCCGAACCCTTTAAATAACCCTTTCCAGAATTTTGAGGTGAATTTTGGGTCTTTGTCAGACACAATTGTCTTGGGAATACTATGCAATCGTGCTAGTTCCTTCATATAGATATCAGCAACATTAGTTTCCTTGTGAGTAGTCTTCAATGGAATAAAATGGGCATCTTTCGTAAGCTTATCCACCACCACCATGATGGAATCATGTTGCTTGTCGGTTTTGGGCAATCCTGTGATGAAATCCATTGTCACCACTTCCCACTTCCACTCAGGAATGGGTAAAGGTTGTAGAAACCCTGTAGGGTGCCTATGTTTATCTTTAACCTTCTTACACTCCATACATCTGGTGATTTATTTTGCAATTTCCTTCTTCATGCATGGGAAAAAGTAATGGCTCTTGACTGCTGCCATTGTTTTCTGATATTCAGGGTGCCCAGCCTAAGGCACATTATGCATTTCTTTCAAGATCATAATTCTCAACTCTTGGGAATTAGGTACATAAATTTTGTTTTTGTACAAGAGTGTTCCATCAGCTTCCAATTTATAATCTTCCACTTTCTATAGCATCTTACCTTGTTGTAGCTTTGCCACCAATTCCAGGTACTGCAAATCTGCATTTGCAGCTTCTGAAATTATGCCTTTAATATCATTTTGATACATGCTAATGGTTGTAGCATGTAGTTCATGCACTCTTCTATTGAGTGCATCAACCACTTTGTTCTCCTTTCCTTTGATATGCTTGATATCAAAGTCGTACTCACAAAGGAATTCCAACCATCTACTATGCCTAGAATTCAAGGTTGGTTGATCAAACAAATACTTCAGACCGTTATGGTCTATCCTCAGTTCGAACCTCCTTCCCATGAGGTAGTGCCTCCATTTCCTTAGAGCGTGCAATATGGCTGCCAACTCCAAATAATGAGTTGCATAGTTCTTTTCATGATCCTTCAATTTCCTAGAATCATAACATATTACAAACCCATTCTGACTGAGGACTCCTCCCAGTCCTTCTTTGCATGCGTCTGTACACACTACAAAATCTTCATTCGGGTTTGCAATCCTCAGGATCGGAGCACTAGTTAACAACTACTTCAATTGTTGGAAACTTCTCACATTCTTTTGTCCATTGAAATTTCTTCTCCTTCCTTTGAAAGGAAGTTATGGGGTGAGCTATCCTTGAAAATAATGCAATGAACCTTCTGTAATAGCTAGCTAGACCCATACAGGATCTGACTTCTATCACATTCTTTCATGTTGACCATTCTCTGATGGATTCTATCTTCTCAGGATCCACAACTATCCCATCCTTTGAAATGATATGTCCCAAGTAATGGATCTTCTTTTGATAAAATGATCACTTTCTCAATTTGGCATATAGCCAGTGCTCTCTTAGCACCCGCAACACCATCTTCAGATGATGTTCATGCTCTTCCTCCGACTTGGAATACACCAAGATGCCATCCAAAAATACTATGACAAACTTGTCTAGATATTCTCTGAATACACCATTCATTAGGCACATGAAAACAACGGGTGCATTTGATAACCCAAATGGTACCATTGTGAATTCATAATGAACATACCTTTTTCTGAAGACGGTCTTGTCGATGTCTTCATCTTTTATCCTTACATGATGGTACCCTGCCTTGAGATCTATTTTTGAAAATATATTGGCATCCTTCAATTGATCAAAGAGATCATCGGTCCTTGTCAAAGGATAATTGTTCTTAATATTCACCTTGTTCAACTGTCTGAAATCGATGCACACTATCAATGTCCCATCTTTCTTTTTCATGAACAAGACTGAGGCAATCCAAGGTGACACACTTGGACGTATATACCCATTCTTCAGAAGTTCTTCAAACTGTAATTGCAATTCTTTCATCTCTGGTGTACTCATTCTGTAAGGAGTTTTTGACACTGGAGTTTCTCCAGGCATCAGGTTTATAGAGAAGTCAATATCTCTCTTCGGGGGTAGTCCTGGTACCTCCTTGAATACATCTTCAAAATCTTTTAATATTGCATGGTATTTAATATTTGACACCTTATCCTTAGGTGCTTCTTCCATATGAGCTGCAAATAATTGACAACCTTTCTTGTAGCACTTCTTCAGTTGCATTGCTGAGATTTCTCTGATAACAACTACTCTAGGAATTCCTTGGACTTTCCTTGGGTTTCCTTCCTCATCTAGGCAAGTGAATGCCTTGTTACGAAAATATAAGATGGCATGGTGTTGGTACAACCAATCCATCCCAATTAGATAGTCATAGGAACCCAAAGGTAAGATGTTCAATTCAACCCTTGTGCTCAGTCCATTCATGTCCACTAGACAAGACTTAACCAACTCAACAACCCTTCTCTTGGCTCTTGTATCCAGTTGTACTAACCAATATTTTCCATGCTTTCTTCTTGGAAAATGTAAACTTTCCACCATTATAGGATCTATGTAACTATGACTAGCTCCTGAATCAATTAAAATAATAATGGGTTGGTTGTTGATCATACCTTCCACTTCAATCATATGTGACTGATATTATGCTTGCTTGTTGTCCAGGGCTGCGTAGATCCTAGGTACACTTCTGCCCATTTCCTCCACTGTTTCTACTGGTTGAACATTGTGGACAACCCTCACTTTGTCATTTATGTGGGGGCAATCTTTGTACCTATGATTTCCTTTACAACCCCAACATTCCATAGGTGGTTGTCTTGGCATTTTCCCACCTACTTCAGCCTTCCTGGGCTCTCTAAAACCTGGTTGTCCTTGAGGGTTGTTCCTAAAAAATGGTGGTTTGTTTCCCTTTTTCCTCTGCTCCCTCTTAAACTTCTTCTTGTCTTCCCAAGATTTTTGGAAAGTAGGATTTTCTTTTTGCTGATCATATAAGCATGTTTCTCTCCTTATAGTTTCTTCCATAGTTTTTGGGTCATCATACTAGATCTTGTCACTGATGGAAGATGACACCCCGCTCAGATACCTTTGAATCTTAATTGTCTCACCCATGATGAAGGGAAAATATTTCAACAACTCCAAAAACATTCTTTCATACTCATCAATGGACATACTTCCCAACTTGAGTTCGAAGAACTCTTTCATTTTCTTGTCATAATACCTCTTAGTTAAGTACTTATTTTCAAAATGCCTCTTGAATTCCCTCCATGTAACATTCTTCTCTTTGATGTGTTGTACTTGCACAATATGCTCCCACCATATGGATTCCTTTCCTTTAAGTTGGTATATGGAAATTCTTTCCTCTGCATGAGAAGAATAGTTCTGCAGTTGGAAATATTTCCTCATGCCCAATAACCATGTCTCAACATCTTCATCTTTCTTGTGTTCTCCATCAAAAGTAGGAGGCTTAATCTTGTTCATTTCTCCCTTCAGTTCATCCACTCCATATCTCATATGCTTTCTGGTAGGAGATGGGCTATGCTTTCTGGTAGGAGATGGGCTTGAATTACTATGTGTCGTCTTATTGGAATGTTTCAGGGAGTGACGATGATGCCTGGTAACACTTCTTGATCTTCCTTTCTTCTCAGGGGTCTTGCGACTCCCTGTTTTTCTTGAGCCACTCTCCTTATCCAAATTATTTTCGATTCTTTCCAAGCTCTGTATAACCTTTAAGTTGAATTCTCCTTGTTGATCCCTGGCTTTCATGAGCTTTTTGTTATCTGCTCAGTGAGTCTAGGCATCTTTCTGCAATCTTTTAATGATTTTCATCATGTCTCCTTCCTTATCTATCTCTTCTCCATGATCATTGGAGTTTGATCCTTCAACCCCCAAATCGACATCCATTCCTTTAGCTTCATTCTCTGAACTGAAAGCATTCTGTGCCTCCTCCATTCTCTTAACTCTGTGGAAATTTAGTTCGATTCTGAAAATCGTTAACTCTGCAAACACAATGTGCAGTCAACTGAAATTTATCAGGCCATCAGTCCTTAACAATTCCACAGTATTCATAAACCAATATGATTCAAAGAAAAATTTCATATTCCATTTTCTTTCTGAGCTCTGCTATGTTCTGCAATAATTTTCGAGCACTAGTCCCTTTCTCTTAGCACCCAACCCATGCGACCATGGGCTGTGGCCAAGAACTAGGTCGATAGGTGCTTATTCGGGACTTCGGGCCTCCAGCTTCAGAAGTTTTCAAAGCACATCACAACAATCCCCTCGGAGTTTCAGATTACCAAACTCACGAAGTAGGGTGGATAAACCGTTCACGTCCACCCAACATCCAACGGCTGACACTCACTATGGAACCTCAGGCATCCGATTTCCAAGACTTCAGAGCTTTGGGACTTTGAATGATTTCACATCCGCACCTCCCCAACACCCCGAACCATTAATCTCCGAACACTTCCATGTCACCTTTGGTGAAATCATTATGTCATGTCACTTTGGTGTTACGAAACTTCGGAAGGTTCTTCCTTTCATTCCTTATGAACCATCCTTCCGCAGTGTCAAGTCTCCAGACTTCACAACTAGCGGCATGCATCCACTGGGACCCATGACTTTCGTTCTTGGACTAAGATACCGAATAGTCATATCACTTAACGCTTTTCAAATTGCGGGGGCATGCATCCGCCATTTGGAGTAACCCGTCTTTCATCCCGCAATTATTTTTACGTTGACATGTAACCCCTCGGTGAAACCGTGGTTTGGATTGTGGGACCACATTGGAGAATTAACTCCTGTGCAACTTGGGTCCCCGCAATGCCTCCTAGCCGTTGATCTTGATGTATCGTTATCAACGCCAGTGTGGGTCCACCAACCTTTAACTATGTTATGTAACCTATGGGCCCACATAGTACAGCTAGCAACATTCCAGGTGGGGGCATGTGGCAAGTATAAGAGAGGTCCACGTCACCTCCAGGTGACATCATCATGACTCACCACTTCATCTCTTTGGGGCTTTAGAGCTTCGATCTTCAGAAGTTCTCATCTCAACACACACTAATTCTCCCGAACAATTTCACCCGAAGTCCACGGATTTTCACCACGTATCCTCTCTCTCGGATAGACGACAGAGACAGACTCTGTTACTCCATGGATTTCCAAAGGATCTAGTGGCTAACTGCCTCACAACTTTTCCATATCTGACGATTTGGGAGACTCTGTTTCCTCGTGAAGAAATCCTAGCCGTTAACTCGTTAAACCTTGAGAGTTTCTCCCCCTTTGAATATTTATTTCTGCTATCTCTCCTAAGCTTCATTTCTCAAACCCCTTTCTCCTTAGAGAGTTGCTTCGACACTCATTTGACTTTCATATATGTGCACTCCTTGCAACAGATCTTCATGCCCCATTTATGAGAAAATTCAAGCTATTTCTCCCGAGCGTTTTGAGTGAAAGACTCTATTGACGCACTCCTTGCACCCATAGATGCACTGAACCTCAAATTTTGTCCCTTTCGACAACAATTCAGTCTAAAATATTTGTCTTGTTAACCACTAACATGGCCCATCCATGCTCAGTGTTGAAACCATGGCTCTGATACCAAATTGTAACGTCCCCAACCACCAACAGGTTGGGCAACACCACTACTCACAGACTTCACTTAGATATGATACCAAATTGTAACATCCCCAGCCACCAACAGGTCGGGCAACGCCACTTCTCGGAACATACACACACACACACACATATATGAAATGAATTTTAATGAATCTTAAAACAATTAACACAGAGTTACTGCTACCATACAGATTCAAATGGAATTGACAATAAGTCCACATGTAACAGAACACATGATACATTTCAAGAAACACAGATATGCATAACATACATAATTAAGCATGGAAATGATAATTATCTTTTAACTGGAGTAAAACCACCAACTTCATGCAGACCTTCCACGAACCTCCCAGCCTTAGACCACACTTCTCATCACACTCAATAGTGGGTCACCCTCGAGCTAGGACTAAACTCCACCAGGCAAGGGAATTCTAGGATTGGAAAGGAAAACAAGCAAGTTGCACAAACCAACAAGAATGATCTTTTATCCCAGGAGCCACTTACGCCCACCACCCAGAGACCCTCATTCCCCACACGCCTCCTCCACCCAAGGAGGGTATACCTTCACTAATAGAAGTCCATCAGCTAGTACAACTCCCTTACCTTGGGCTTCAGCAATAGGCTGGACAAGAAGTCTCAGAGTACTGTAGCTGCTACGGGACTCCCTTCTAGGAGAAATCACTTCCCAACAAACTCTCTCACCTGAGAGAGTTGCTCACAAGCCTAAAAACCTGCTTCTTCAATTCAGCCCCTAATCAATACTGCAACAACATTCAACTAATATATGGGTGACGAAAGCAACAGGAGATGGTTATGGACACCAAAAATGGAAACAGTCTAACGCTAAGACACAACATGGCTCACGCGAATACAAATGTCCAACTTCAATGGAGACACACAGAACAACTCAAGTATGGCTGCAGGATTCCAAAGGTGTGTAGTAGGTACAGAGGTGATGATGATGGAAAACTGGTTCAATGCGTGAATCCCTGGTCAATTGGGAAGGTGACAGACCTCCAGAGAAATGTAAGGGTCATGAGGAAACTCGAAACTAGTCCAGACGCAAGGATGGGAAGCAATGCCCGAATGGGAAGTGAACCCCCAACGAACTGGCTTCCTCAGCTATAAAATACATGCACCTAGGTTGACACATGTCTTCCTAAAGCCGCATGAGTTCCACTTAGCACTTGTTCCCTTTTCCCTAGGAACGTAGGACAACACGTCTTAAGTCAACCATAGCCTTTGGGAAATAATAATAAAATATTATTCCCTTAGAGGTAAGCCCTTCTAGCTTATCCCCTAGGCCTAGACACTTATCCCCCCTCCCTTACCCTACCTAGTGGAGCTTAGTCCCCCATAAATCTTCTTCGTGGTCAGTCTACATGCAACAATGTAATTTTATTAATGATGTGAGTACTTACATATACAAAATCAAGCTCATTGGCCTTGGCATTTGGCTCACCAGCCTAATAAACATATAAGTCTCTCAGCTTATAACTACTCAACTCACCAACCTATAAACATAATTACAATTCAGCAGGGGCTTGGCCTTGGGGTATTACATGGTAGTTAGTAGGGCTAGCAACACGTTGCATTTAGCTGTCGAAAGTTCAGAGGAGAGGCATATAACGTGAAAATATGCTCATGCAGTGAGTCATCTCCAAAGGCCCCAAACATCTTGTGCGCATGCCAATGCTCGACACGTCACTTACTTATGCCACTCCAAGTCTTTTTCTACCAATTCAAGTTTATCCAACTCATGCATCCTTTCTATCTTAGAGACAATAAAAAAATTTAGTTAATCAATTCCAGATTTATTTTAGATTAAATTAATAAGTGGTCTTCTGTGTGTGATAAGAACCACTCTCTTGGTTAAATTAAGTGTGAAGCGCACATTGATGTACTCCATGCAATGTTTTAGTTGAATTAATAATGTGTTCTACAATCAGTTATCTAGAGTTAGGTCTTAGTCCGAGATGGACGAGAACCTCTATAACTTTGTTAAATATGTAGTCTTTGTATGTTTTAGGGGTTGGAAGTTTTCGGAAGGAAAGTAGATGCAACAAAAGAATTGGACCAGCTCGGTTAATTTTAAATTTTTCTACTTGGTGAATATATGTTGATGACAATTGTGTTTTCTTACTCAAATCCTTATGTGTTGATTCTTATCTTGAATGCAAATTTTGTGATGTGTGCGATGTACATTTCCTTATTCTTTAAGCTATTGTTTTAGTTTATCTCTTGTTGATTATGCAACCTGTTATACAACTATTGTTCAATGAAAGATCCATTATTTTGCAACCCGTTGAATGATTTGCATCTAGATATTTGTCTAGGTCTTGAGATATTATCTTTAGTCTTATTTTCCGCACAACAAGGGGTTCATTGCATTGCTTGTTGTTGTTTTCTGTGTGTTTCTTTTCATACCCTCAATTTTCATTTAATACCCATGCCATTAGAAAATGAGAACCTACTTTTACACTGTGTGTCCTGCCCTACCAGAGCACCATCTTTGAAAACCCGCCTTTAAGCTTACCAACAAAACCAACGTATTAAGGAATAATCATTCCAAACTGATAGGTGGCCTAGCTTTTCCCTTTAGCAGTCAGGTGCATACCTTAGGAACAACAACAATGTTGGAAGTAACTTGAGCCAAACTATCAATAGTTATTGTGAAGTCTTTCTGAAGGTTCAAAAAGGAGTCGTCTAGGGAAGATGTAATTTGTTGTCAAATTCTTGGTTGCACGTTTCCATTTGAGATAGGGAAGTAGTAAGAGGGTGGGTGGGTGGATCCAAAAAAAGGGTCTTATGAAAGAGGGACACCACTATGATAAATGCAACGTGATGAATCTATGGGGATAGGTTCCGAATAAGGGTATTGCAGAGGGCGGGTGGGTCCACACAAAAAAAGATGCTTATGGAAGAGGGGTACCACTACGATCAATGCGAAGAGAGGAATCTATTGAGATATGTCCCAAATAAGGGTGTAGGATAAGGAGGGTGGGACTACACAAAAAAGAGGTTTATGGAAGAGGGGTACCACAACAATCGGTGCAAAGAAATGAATCTAATGAGATAGGTCCCAAATAAGGGTGTTGATTACCATTGCGATCAATGCGAAGAAAGGAATCTAATCAGATAGGTCCCAAATAAGGTGTTTTTTTTACCTCCTACGGAGTTACACTCTTGTCTGAATAATACTATAGTGACATAATTACCAAACTATTAATATTGAAGATTGTGTAGGAATCTGACATCCTAGATGCAAGAAGTAGGGTTTCCCAAAACTGGATGTGAATATTTTTAATACTTTTTCTATTTTGGACACAAGGGGTAGGGTTTTAGGATTCCCGAATACAAGGGAATGTCTTGTGCTATAGCCATATTATATATTTTTGGGGTCCAACATAAGAACTCAACTCAATATCTCAGGGATCTAACTAAGGAGGGTTAATCACACCCTTAGTCATACTACTCGATTACCCAAGTATGTAAGAGTATTCTTCCTAAGTGTTTTTCCCAGTGCCACTATAGAATTCAAGTGATCAAATGGTTGAACTACAATTGGTTTTAGGTTACCTATAGGACTTATGATATACCCGAGGGTACGTGGAAGTGAAATTATGTGTACATGTGTTTTCTAATGCGGTATTACTCGAAGGGTTACCAACAAAAGGTACAAGGGTTTCCAACAAGGTGAAACCATGCATAGTTCCTTATTGTATTCTTCCCCATCATCAATTTTACCCACTTAACGATATATCATTGTTCTTTATAGACACCGGAACAAGTTTCTAACCTAAAAAAGTATTCTAAAATTTTTTCAAGGAAAACTCTCTGATACCACTTGTAAGATATCAAATATTAATATGTAGAACTAGAGCACAAATATTATCAAAGTATTTAGTAGAATGAAACAAAACAATGGTCACAATAACAATATGGACCAAAATATGATTACTTATGAAAAACACTATTCACTTGCCTCTTCGAGGGGGAAACATCAAATAGAGCATAGCTCAAGTACAAATGATTCCCTTCTCTACTAAGCAGTTCCTCAAGCTATCCCACTTCTTTCCAGGGCTCCAACACATAATGGCCATGAAATATCACTATTGGGAGTCCAAGGACTCTCAACTATAGTTTAATTTCTCTCAATATTAGAAATTACTCTTACACACAATCATAGTTCCTTCATAATTCATGGCTATAGATTGGCATAATTGGATTACAACAAGGAACTAACAATTCACTCAGACACGACTCTCCCAAATTTTCCAACTGAATGATAGTTTGAATCCCCCTGTAGGTACAAATTTTGAAGATTATATATGCATGTCAAGCACTTTCCACATGCTTCATGAGAATCCCACAATTCACCTTTTTATATCCAAATCCCATGTACCTTCTTCATGTAACTAATCCAAAAGATTAGGATAAATAAAAAATGGAATAATAATAATAGAGATTAATAATCAAAGGTTCTAAGGCTTAGGTTATATCACTTGTAATGTCCCTAATCTGAAACCATTTGTAGTTGTACATATAGACTAGTGAGCCATTGGTACCAATTGTAAATGTAAATGTATATATAGGTTGGTGAGCCTTTGGCACCAAGTATT
>ML814253.1:70317-94333 GCA_009831015.1 Picea engelmannii | reverse complement strand
TTTTTTTTTTAGTTCTAGCTATGTTTTCATTTGGTATCATTTTTAAATGCTTACAAATTTTATTTTGAATTCATAAGCCTGCTACACATGATAATGTTGTGAATTTTGGTGTTGGGTCTGTTGTTGGATATTGTGGATATGATGCACCTCGAGGTGGTGGTTCACAAGTGTGTTCCTTTATTTCAAAAATCTTGTTTTACATTTTTTGGTTGTATTTTGAGTATTTTTACTTGAGTTTTAATCGATGCCTTATGAAATTCAAATGTCAGTTGCCCCTGTGAATGGAAATCTTTATGGATTTGGACCACCCCTACCCAAGGAGGTTATGACATGCCTCGAAGTGTTACCACTCGTGCTCAGAGATGATCTAGTTTGGTGTTTTCTTAATCTAGTAGTGTTTTTTCTTTGAACCAAGAATATGGTTTGAAATTAAGAAGTATTAAATAGGAGGGTATTAGGTTTTATGTACGTTTATTGCTTTAATTCATGACTGGGATGGTTGAACATTTTAATATAGGATACTTCTTAGTTATCTAACTTGAATATGTGGTTGTTCTATAAAACTTGAAATATATATTTCTATGATGGCCCTTATCTGTTGCACTGAGAAAACCCTAGTTGAATTGAAAAATAACCTTCCAAAATATTAGTAACTCAAATGGGCCTACAATGTCTTCATGATGTTCTGGTTCATGTTCAAATCATGACCATGATATGATTAATTTTATTTTAGTGTTGGTTGTGATAGGAAGGAAGAGTTCATGGAATTTCTAGCCTATCTATGGATTCAAGCAGGACACTTCTCATAACGTCCTGCATGGACAATAAGCAATTTGGTGTCATGATTTTGTTGTATTGTATTGATCTTTTCTTAACTAGATGAAAATTTATGTACCTTATATTATATCTAATCTAAAATTGTGTTTGATTTGAAGTTCTCAATTTAAGTGGTGGTTTTAGTTAAATAATTTGCACTTGTTGAAGCTTCTTTTAGTCACGATGAGACTCATAGTGATGATAATGTCTTCATATAACAGGTTTTTTTTTCAAATTTCAATCAAATTTCTTGAGTTTCATTATATATGGTTCTAGTTCTATACGGTGTGAGTGATTTCATCACCAATAACATCATGTTGGATTTTCCGTGGTGTTATTTGTTTGTACATAATCTTAATATAGCTATTTTGATTGTAGCATGACTTCAAAACAAAATTAAGAGAGTGTATTAAGTGGGATGTTACATATGGTAGCCATCATATTAAGAGAGTATGTTAAGTAGAAATCTAAGCTTCAAAATCAGCTCTATCTATGTGGTTTTCAATAAAATTGTTAAACATAAAAATGATTTTAATAACTAAAAAACATTATTTTTAAGTTTTTAAATTCAATTTTAAAATCAAAATCAAAATTAAAATGACATATGGTTATTTCTTGGACTAGCTATGTTTTTGTATGCTAAATAGTCCAAAATGTAGTTATATTTCAAGTAACTATTCATATTCATATAGCTGGTCATGATACCATATAGCTATGGTTGTATTCATATACTAAAATGTATATATTTCCATAGTCTTGTTTATTGCGCTTTGATCTAGACATAGAGTTTTGGTTGTTTTTTTGTTCATGCAAGTCACCTTTGCTTGACATGTAGAACTAAAGGGAGATATTCCTAAACTTGTTTATAAATTGATCATTGATCATGCAAGAAAGTGATTGCTTGGTTGTGGATTGAAAGAGAAAGAAAGCCATATTTGATGGAACCAATGACATTGTTGAGCATTAGCGTTACCCTTACTAAAAACAATGTATATATTTTTAAGAAATATTTATTTTTTCAACTTCAATGTATTTTAAGTGTATAACATTTATAGATTAAAAAGTATACAAAATATCTAAGCTTGGTTGAATGGTAACCTGCTTCATCACTTAACCTGATTTTTAATTTTTAATTTTTAATATAATTCATAATATGTTATTAAGTTTTTTATACTGGGTTGTAGAATGCACTTCTAGTCACAAAAGTAATTTATTTTTTTAATTTTTTATTTGAAATCCTATGAAAATTATTTTGATTTTGATGAGATTATAAATAATAAATGTTTTTTTTTAAATAAAAGTAGATCCTTATATTAATGGCATCTGTAAACTGTATAATGGCAAGTATGAGCCACTTGTTCCGCCACAAATGGGAAACCAGAACAGGTGGCTCTTAAATGTTTTGAGATTGACGCATCATTTTGTATGTTGTCACCGTTTAAACAAAAAAGCTTACACAAAATTTTGCAGCCTATCTGTTTGAACAAAAAGGTTTGTAAAGTAATCAGACAGTCTTCTATTGACAAAACTACATAAATTGCATATGAAAAAACTGCATGATCTTCTATACTGTGGTTGTGGTAAACTAAACCATTAATCCTTCAACTATAATTGACAAAGAACCATAACCTGGAGACTTCACTCCATTGTCGAGCCTGGTTGTCCATGAATTGTGTAGATTAGAGTGAATCGTTGGCTGCATGTAGGGCATCTGGAGCACGCAGGAGCATCCACTAATGCATCGAACAAGATGTCCACCCTTTGGCCAAGGATGCTCTGAGAATTCATATGATCGTCCTGTTTCTGCCTGATTTCGAAGAGGAGTTGAAGGTGCTCCTCTGTGAGGTGGTTAGCAAATTGTTGAGGTTGTGCTTCCTCCTCTTCCTTGTCTTCTACCTCTGTGGTAATCTTGTTGGTTGCCACTGCATTTTCCTCCACTTGCCATCTTGGGGGGATTTCCTCCTCCACCATACAACTTCCATCGTCGTAGTAGGGGTCTCCTAGTTTGTCAATTGGGGGGGGCAAGAGATTGGTGTCCAAAGGAGGGCGCGCGCACGAAGGTGGTGCCTCCTCTTTAACTAAGCTCAAGCCATGGAGCAGAAGAGGGGTGGACAGAGGGATGTGCACATAGGAGGAGGATGCTTCCTCCTTTTTCACGCTAACGCTAAGGAGCTGAGGGGGAGCGGACTGAGGAGCCTCTTGTGACCTCTGGTTGGTGTGTCGAGGGCTTGCAAAATGTGCAATAAGAGCCTATTGGGAGGGGGAAATCCTATTGCAACGGGAGAGGGTGTTGTAATAACGAGCACCTCTCTTGGATTTCCCTCTTTCCCTGGGCATGCTGGCGAGTGTATGGAGGTGAGGGGTTGCGGGAATGGAGGCTGAGAGAGGGTGTTGAGAGGCTCGGGAGAAGGCGAAGGTGTTGAGAAGGAGCTTAAGTGGAATGAGCATGTATGGAGAGTGGAGGGTATCGAATCCAGGGAGGATGACACTAGTGCTCAGGAAAAGAACACAAAGAGCAGTTATGTCGGAACTATTGGGAGAGCCGAAGAGCAGGGCAGGAAGAATGCACCAGTGTGAATGGAAAATGAAAGAGTACACCAAGGCTAGAGCCCAATTATCGTCCTTATCGCCTTTGAAGCCTGAGTTGACAGCCCCGATCGCCATTGAAGCCGAGTTGACAGCCAGCCTGGTGCTGGTACGCCTGGCCTGGCTAGCTCGCGCGGTCATTAACCTAGCCAATCTAGCCAGGTGCACTACCATTACGATCATCATGGTGTGAGCCATGGGGGAGTTATTATCGGTGGGTTGGCGGTCGGGGTTAATAACTCCCCTAGCTGCCCGGTGCCAAGTGTCCTCGAACTTTTTCCAAGTGGCACCCCATTCGGGGTACAAATAGTAAATGTTAATATTGCATAACTTTATTATATTAAGAATATTAAGTAAAATTGAATTTATTTTAAAATTAAAAATAATAATTCCATTGTCCTCGAGGTGTAACACAGTCGGTGACAGAGTATGTTGTTAAGGCACTCTGTGATGTTAAAATCACCTATTCGAAATATACGGGACAAAAAATCCAACCATGTTAAAAGTTGGTGATATCTTAATTTGAATGAACAAATAATAAAAAACTTAAATATTTTTATCTTACTAAAAAAATATGATATTAATTAGTTAGAGGATGAAAAATAAACAAACATCTAGATTTGGTCCTATGGTTTTAAAATTAAATAAATTATTTAAAATTAAATAAATAACTATAAATTCAATTAAGCCAACAAATAAGGAAATGGAGCTAAAATATATGCTTTTTTTGTTAATTCTAGAACATTTTGAAACTATTTCAAGTTCCATTCATTTTCAACAATGTTGATGTACATAAAAAATAAAATGTGTAAAATTAAAAAATAAATCAATTTGACCAGCTCTATTTTTAAAATTTCACTTCTTTCACCAATAAAGATTTACTCAATAATTTTGACTATCTCTTTTAATAAATATTTTTATTTCTTCAATAACTTTTATTTCTGATTTGATATTATTAATCTACCTTATGATTAAATAAAAATATAAAATTATCATATTAAAAAAAAAAAATGAATGTATGAAAAAGGAAATATATTATATAATTTAGTATAAATGAAATGTATAATATAAAATAATAATAATAATAATAAAATAAAAATATAAAATTACCATATTAAAAAAAGAGTGATTGTATGAAAAAGGAGATATATAATTTAGTATAAATGAAACGTATAATATAAAATAATACTAATAAAATAAAAAAGATAATAATAATAACATAGAGAAACATATTTATAATAAAAAATAATTTATAATAAGGTTCTAGTACGAACTTGTATATACTATTTGTATATACATTTATTTCAAACTTTGTACCTTTCAAGTTACTAACTCAATATGCATTTGAATAAGTCACTAAGTATTTGAAAAAATGAAAAAATGTGTAGAGGTTTTAAAAGTGTGCATGCTTTAAGAATATTTGGGTTTAATGGTTAAAAATATGTGTTTCCTCTTAAAAGGTCACAAGTTATCTATGTAGACTTAAAAATAGATTATTATTATTATTATTATAACATGTATACGTTTCAAATTGTGAGGTGTATTTTGGAGCAAAAATAAGTTTAGAAATTGTAAAGTGCACTTTGAAGTAAAAATAAATTTATTTTTATAAGAGGAGAGCTTAGATCTTACGGAAAAGAATAAGAAAGGTTGTCATTAGTTTTTTACATTTGTAATGACATGTTTTTTCTCATTCCTTTGGAAGGTACGTTGTTATGTCAACTATAATGTAAATTATTTTTATAATTGTTGAAATGCATCTTTTAAATTTAGTTGACATGGAGCATCCCCGTGATCAAAACCCAAACCCTCAATCATCACTTGTAGAAATTCCCAACCCTAAACCCAAACACAAATTGGATCTATGTAGACATCAATATGGACAATGGGATTGAAACACTTAGAAATCGAATCGGCTCTGTTAAGATTATGAGAGAGCTCTTGTACCTTTGAATTGTTCATTCCAATAGCCATGTCTTAGTGCAATTAATTGATACTATCCACCAAAACCTTAAGAGGGTAAGGGATTACTTGCAATTCTTTAGAATTTTGTTTCTGCTCCAAAAACATTGAAGGAAGTTTTCTAAGATTGCCATAGTTTTGTTGAGTTAAAAGGTTAGGAAGGTTGATAGTGTGACAAATATTTTGAAATTGAGATCTAATCTGGATATAAGCTTTAAGAGAAAGTGTTGTTTATCTTCAACCCTCTTAGTGTCACCTCTAGATATAGACTCTAAGAAAAAATGTTTTTCATAAACTCTAAAAGATAGTATGACAATTATCTATTCTATTTAAAAGAATTAAGAAATAAAAAAAAAAAAGAAACTAAGAGAGTCTTCGAGCGATGAGAAACTATCACCCTCACTTAGTTGCAGATGGTGTTATATCTTAGTGTTAATTAAGAAGAGGATATACACTATCGGGTTCAATCCAGCCAACCGCAGCTATGATAGGGCTTGGCAGGTCGAATGAAATAAAACCACTAACTAGTGTGTTATATATAGTACTAATTTGAGAATCAGGTGAAGGAGTAGACCCCCTGCAACCTCATCAACTAGGAAACTGAACCAAGCCAACCAAGCGGACCACCTCGTAACATAGATTTTCATCTTTCGGTATGGTTTGGTTGTATTGTTCAACTTTGCAGATCATAAAGAAGAAAGTTATTTACAAATTTTCAGAAAATATGTTTTCTTGTTTACTCACCGAGACAAGAAACTGCGGTACACCTTTTTCCTTCTTATGTCTAACTATATTTTTTTCTTCCATACCATATCATTGGTGACCTATGTATCATGTCATGGCATTGTTCAAACGACATAGTTTTGTGTTCATCATACACACAATTTACTCCTTTTTAAAATTGTTTAATAATAGGTCACCTTAGAATTATGATGAATTTATTGAGATGTAAATTAATAGTCAAAACTTAATGGCACATATTTCAGATAATATCCATGTTGAATCCATTTATGCACTCACAAAGTACTACTACTAAGTTTCACTTGACAGTATCTAATTACAATCCACATTATCAACAGTATAAATTTGTTGGAAATGAAGTAAGATGTACTCGAGACCGAGTATGTCACACCAACCCATCCTATAATATAGTTAGTATCCCTTTATTTTATCAACTTATGTTGTAACAACAACGTGTGTCTCTCTTAATCCATCACATAGGTTTTTAACTTCTATGTTACATTGTGATTTTGGACTAACATACATACCTTTCACATTTCAATAGGTTTGGTTTCTAGCCTAATCATGTCTACTTCCAACGTGTGACAAAGCTAGCAAGGGTGATTGTTGGAATACTCTTCCAACATGTGACAAAGCTAGTAAGGGTGATTGTTGGAATACTCTATGAACCCGGTAGTAATGTAAACAAATTAGTTTGTAGTATATGTAATGTGCATAAAATTTTATGACACACGTTAATGACATTGTATTATTTTGTACATTATTTGTTGAAAGTATCCTTTCATGCTAGGAATATCAAGGATATCATATCAGGAAATAGTCTTTTAACTAGATCTAGTTCACATAATAAGTCAAAATTATTGGTTTCAAGTTGAAATTTTCCCTCCATACTAGGAACTTTGTGAGGAATATTTCTTTATTCAGTTGGATATTTGTCAAAAAAATAAATCAAACTATTATATCTAGTTATACCATTACCATGGTCATTTCAAGTGACTTGTTCATTAAAGTAAAATTGAGAAATTAGTAGCAGGAAAATGACAAAGAGATTGTGTATGTTTGATTCTCTTTATACATTTTGTACATATAAAAAATATTTATCGAAACTAATGAAATGGATTCTTTGTTGTTGTAAAATGGAAGCCAATATCAAATAAGATCCTTTTCTAGTTCATCATTCTATGTGAAAGGGGAACTATAGTTTCGTGTGGATGATTGAAATTTTAAATCCTATGAATTTTCATTACCTATAATTTATAGCATTCCTTTGTGAATTTTCATTATTTGTTGTTTATCAACAATACAAAAACTTAATATTTACAAAGGTTGTAATGTGACCATCGAGACTGGCATCCTAACTATAATTCCTCCCTAATAACCATAATGATCAATATACAAGAACCACCATCTCTTCCTAGAGACCTAAATATTATAGCAAAGTGTTGTTGAGTTAATGCCATTCTGAGTTGCTCTTGTCAAGATTATAAAAGCCAATTATCCTTTTCTTGTGCCATGCATTTGTGATCTATACTTGATTTCCTGAAGCATTTGATTATCCTCAGTGTCTACATACATGTCTTTCACTTTCCCATGTAATAGCATTTGTTCCTTTTACTAACAAATATAGGACAACATCATTATTTCATGTCTCCTAGCCTACTCTATTCATTCTAGAGAACATAAATAAATCCTTACTCTTTGACATACATAAAGTATTGAGAAAGTACTTTAGATCATGCATACATAGTCATGCATTAGTGTGATAGAAAATATGATTGAACACTTAAAGAAATAAAATTAGCAACAACAGATAGGAAACCCACTAAAAATCATAACCAAGATCAAGACCATTCTCCACCTCAAGAGGGATCTCCTGAGAATGATAAATTAAATGTTGATGTTTTTCCCCTTTGAGGGCATAGATTTAGTAGAGAATTTTCTTGTAGATTATGTGTTGGACCTGATTATAGTAGTATAGTGGGATGCATTTTGGAAGGTTGAGATGAAAGACACAAATATCCTTCAAAATATAGGCAAAGAAGTTATATTATACTTACTATGTATCTGATGCAAAAATTGATCAAATACTACAATTTTTAAGTGACCTTGTGACAAACTATAAATCAACATCTCCTTGTCCTTACAAATGAAGTAAAGTTACAAAAATTAAAGAAAAAAAATTGGAATAAAACTTGGGATTATATTTCATTTGAAAGGGATTCTCTTTAGTTAAAGTATAGTTTAGGAAAATAGATTGTTAGTAACTTAGAGTGTTGCATGAGTAGTTGTGTCAAGTCTAGACAGTACCATGGTTACATAATTTACATCTATGTTTGGTATTATGCTATGAGGGAGGGTTATTCACAGTAGACTAAGAATGTGATTTATAAAGACCAAGTTCTTTATTCTATTATTCTTTTGAGTTCGTATTCTAGTATTCTTCTGAGTTCAAAATATTTTACATCTCATTCAGTTGAATCATTTGGTAAGGGGGAATGCCAATTTACAGCTTGGAATTTTCCATGTTTGCAACACCTTGAGTGGATTCATGGACTAAAATCTACCAACGTTCTAAATAAGAATGGAGTAAGATGTTGGTTATAAAGTAGAAATGATAATGATGTGTTGATTTTTATGTCAACATTGTGTATATTGGATTACATTTATAAAAGGAACAAAGCACTAATACTATAAGGATTTCAAATCGATAGAGAAAAGCATCTCAAACAAGTGTTGTGATTATTGAACATAAATATGTGTGTAACCTACAAGATGTTGAATTAACAAATGGTGTTGGTCTTGCTAACAAGCATACCACAATATTTTGTGGTATTATTTATACCCACTTGAGAATGATTTCACTAGGTTATAGATCATTGATTCCATCAACTCTTCTAGCAAAAAAAATTCCTTTGTGATCTATTTCTATGAATACATTATTAATATAAATGATTATGAATCTTAAGAGTTCAATGGGAATATATTCTCTTTCTCGAAGGCCCTTTAGGTCCTCAACTATTATAATGACCAAGATATTAGTTGAGTAAAGGTTTGCAAAGTAAAAATAGCCTCATTTGGGGAGTTTCTTTCTTGCATTCTTATAAGAATCGAGATGATTTTGCAGGCTGCTCAAA
This sequence comes from Picea engelmannii, assembly GCA_009831015.1. NCBI lineage: Eukaryota > Viridiplantae > Streptophyta > Pinopsida > Pinales > Pinaceae > Picea > Picea engelmannii. The sequence continues at coordinate 85,094 of ML814253.1, read as the reverse complement.
CATTGATTTTATAATAACTCTTTCTCTAGAATTCACCTTCAATCTTTTCCTAGAAACCCAATGACTAAATATAGGTTGGTTAATGACAAAAATACACTCTCTACCACTCTATGTTGATCTCAAATTTCTCAAAAATAATATTGTAGGTAATATCCCTTGTAGGAACTTTATATGCATATCAATATTTTTCCTTCCATGACCTACACTATATAGATACACCATATGCCTGTAAAATCTCCCATATCAAGACTATGTTGGAGTAGAAGTCTGAATATTTTTATGACACCTAATGCTTGGGCTCGAAACTTGGTCTTTTATGGCTTGTGAAATCACACATAAAATACCCAATCCTTTCTTCATTTCTTTTGTAATGTCCAAGAATAAATGTTTGAGAGAATTAACAATGCATGTATCACCATGAATCACTATTACAACAAAATAATTCTCAAACTACTGCTAGAAATAGGACTGAAAAGTATAGTCTTTAGTGTGATTTGAAAAAGATCTAATATCAGTACACTAGATTTTCTCTCGTGAAGAGTGCATATACTTCCCTTTCTTGAGCACGTTAGATTTTTTAATTTTCTTCATCCAAGTCTTAAAATAAAATTTTAACCTAGTTTATGAAATTTTTCCTAATTACAGATTCAATTTTGAAGATAGGGAGGTCCATCACCCATGCATGGAGTAGGTTTTCAACTTGAATATAGAAAGATGTACCATTTGTAATTTTCACCAATCTATCTGTGGGACGACAATCATTGCTTAGACTAGACTTTCTCTCAACAATAAGAACATCTCCAACCAATAAATCACCATCATTACTGCTAGTAACACAACTTTCCCACTTGTTTCCCAGCATGGCAATCAAAATGACTATTGAATGAATAACAGAGAAAAGAGAATGATCTTCCATAGTCAGATTCACAAATAGATTCAAACTGTTGTCTTTGAACCAATGTTTCATATTTCTTAACATTACTGGAGTTATTGGAATAGGAAGCATCTGGGTTTCTCATCTCATATATTATTTTTCCATAACTCTCATGTTTTTTCCACCTTGTAGTAACATGAGGCTTAGAGATTCCATTACTACTTTCAATAGCACCACCCCTCCCAATTTTAGAACCAACACACTTCAAGTTAGCAAATTTTATCTCTGGTTTTGGATGCACTTTAGACAAACTATTATTCATAATCCCTCCAGAAGAAGATATGAAATAGATGAATTTGATGATGCAAATGACCTTCCATTTGAGGAAATATTCATACAATTTCCATTTGCTTCTGCAGGTATCACCCCATTGGAAAGAGGAATATCTTTGCATCCTTTTATTCTTGGATTTCTCTCAAGAAGTAACAACATGTATACTTTCTCACATAAGACTGTATGCAAAGTGGTTGAATAAACATGGGCATTATTACAACAATATTAGTGGGAATTTGCATCCTTCACATAGGCATAATAATGACCAGAGTCCTGTGAGTATCCTAAATGGACAATGTTACCAAATATTGTATGCCTTGGTTGTGCATCTCGACTTCCTGGAGCTATGTTTGATACTCCCTTTGACTCTCATGTTGCTGAACTCTTTGGATTCTGAATTTATTTCCTACAATTGTCTGGCTAGAATCTTCATCTCCCCTTTCACTTGAAAATCTAGATGTCACAAGCTTAGGAGCCTTGCCATAATTCCAATTTAGAAACCACAATCCAAATTGTAAGCATTGTCATGCAAATAACATAGAAAGTTTAGCCTATTGACCAAGATGAAAGAACACCCCCTCATATGGGGAAAAAATATTCTTCAACTCAATGGCTTCTTTGCTCTGATATTTTTTTTGATACCCAATAGGTTGGTGGGTAACAGACATTAAAATTCAAATGAAATCTAAAAAATGCAACCTATAAGATTAAATTAAAGGAATACATAGAAGATACTAAGTTGTGCTCAAAGGTACATGGTCATGAATTGATTCATTCCTCCCATTTGGTATAAACAAATTTACTTTATTATTGATTATGTTGATATACTATTTGCAGGTGTTAGAGGTTGACTCTAAAAATGTGAAAGCCTTATATAGAAGAGAAAAAGCATATATTGAGACAACAGATCTAGAGAAAGCAGAGTTTGACATAAAAAAAAAGTCACTTGAAATTGATCCAAACAACATGTGTGTAAAATCGTCAGTGCCTTTTCCATTCATGCCTTGAAATTTTCATTTCATACGCTATTTGGAATACTATGCTAGGTTTTCAAAGTTTTTATGTTCCACAGAAGAAGTTGGATTGGAAGGTTTGTTTGGAAAATATCCAATCTATGATTAGGGGAAGCAACACATTTATGTAGGATAGGTCCTCAATCTATCCTTCCATGCCACTAGTTATTGTATTTTGTGTAATTAATAGCTATTCTTTTCCTCCTTTTATTCTTTGATGTCAGTCTCATGCTGACTAGTGTGCATCATTTTTGTTAAATTGATTCATGTTTTCCCGTCAAATCCAATCCAAATCTATCTAGGTATTGATTCATGTGTTTTTCATATCCTCGGCATCAAAATTTGGAGGATAAAAAGTATGATCTAGGGTGATTTTCATGAGATTTGGTTGGCCACTTGGAGAAGCATGCATCCATCACTCAAGCTCTGCCCTATTTGGCCCATATCTAGCATATAAACCAATTTGTGATTAAACATTTAAGATGTTGAATTTTTAGCCTATTATGCATATGATAAGTGTTATTATGAGGGTTTTTCATCAAGTTTTGATACACACTTTAATTTGATTACTTTAGATATTCTAATCTGAAAACTAAAATATTATCTCTAGTGTTGAGTTTACTGCTACAAATTCACATTTGCATTTCATTTCAATATTCATGAGAGACATATGCTACAACGACTTTTTGTACCCTTTATTTGTGAATTGATGACTAATTATTGTGATGGTAATGGACTGATGTATGGAAAATGAATCCTTGAAAATATGTGGTAAATAAAGGGTTGGTATATTCTCTCTTTTCCATGTAATAAAACTGTGGTTCCTTGTTTAACTCAACCACAAATTCAAAACTAAATCATCAAAGTATATGGATTAATGGAGGGATGGATCAAGATTAGTTTCAGATTTTCATTGTCACATTTACAACAACATTAATGGTTTCTAGTTTATGTTTTGTAGCTTGATCAAATTTTGGCAAAAATTTGCATAATTGCTCACTTTGGCATTAACAAATTGTTGGGATTAAGATGAGCTTATGAATGGACAAATTCTAAATTTATTTAATGTTGTGTATGATAATTATGGTGCCTTCTGCTATCACAATTTAACATGTGTAATGATTTAAGACTTGACATTATCCACTCCAACAATTCTTAATTTGGTTTTTCTAGACAGCCTAACAAATTCTTTGGATAGAAACAACAATTTTATCTTTACAATCCTCATAATTTATTTAGCATATGGTCGAATTTGGTGAATCTCAATTTTTTGTCCCTAAATTGAATCTGAACATTTACTTGGGTGTTTTCATGGTGTAAAAATTTCACATGTGGGCTAATGTTCATATTATTCTAAAGGCATATCTGAGCAAGCAATTTTCTTACTCATTCATGTTCAGGATTTAAGGTTTACCTCTTGGTTTTCTTGAGAAGCTAAATTTAGAGCATTTTTATGGTTAATTTTTCATGGTAATTGTTTAAGGATATAAAATACTTTTCATCAACACTCACATGAAAGGAAAATCAAATTGAGCACTCAAAATTTCATGCTTCACACAAATTAATAAAACATTGGAACTTTGTGGGCTTGAACCTCCACAACTAGATCCCACTCCTACTTCAATGTATATATAATAGAGGAAATGGACTATAACTCATTCATTGTAATCATGAACTCTATATTGTAAAAATATATATATAATTCCTACCCATTAAAGGACATGAGACCAATATGTGGATATTCCTCCAATAGGATTTGAAAATTTGCCCTATACAATAGGGAACTTTTACCACTTTCCTCTTATGTTATTACATGAAACTTTGCAACATCACACTCCATATATGGCCAATAAGCATACTTTTGTTGGTTTGATGATGTTTTTGGTGTGTTATTTATGTTGCAAAATGTCTTGTGACTTTGGAAGTATGAGTTGGTCTTAGCAATACAATTCAATACTCTACCAGTTCTAATGCATGGATTTCCATTTCCATTTTTATACATTATACCATCATGGAGATTTCTTTAAACATTCTCTATAAATTTTAAGCCAAATATGTGATTCTAGTCACTGCAACTAGCTAAAGAACCTTATTTCAAGAAGTCTAAGATTTTTTATGTTGATAAGATTATTGTGTTCAATAGCTAGACAAGATTTCCTTCATTGTTTAAAAACTAATATTTGTTAATGCTAACACCTCTTGCTAAGAGAAAGGATGACAACCAGGTGATGATCTTAATCACTATATTGATTCTTGATACAAATGATGCACAAATGAAAACCCCTACCATGACTTAGACAACACTAATGTACCACATTTTGTAAAACCCATGCATACAGTTGTCTAGGCCGTCTACATATAAAAAGGAAATAGAATGTAAAGGAATTTGACTTTTTTTACTTCCATCAAATAAGAAAGTATACTTTTCTAGACCACAGTAACAAGATTCATCCATATTGATATTTGTTGTACAAAAATTTAACAACGGTTCTAGATTTGGTGATTTTTTTGTACAACACGGTTACAGTACAATCAACTTAACTTTGATTTTATTTGATAATATACCTCATGTATTCGATACGCTTCAACCCATAAACCCAAAAAACGCATCCCATAGAATAAAACTAAAAACACCTACAAATAGAATGCTCACTTTGACATATGAAGGAAATCATTTTTAAAAGCAAAGAACAATGTTTTTACAGAAATTTGAGAAGCATTTCATATTGTCTACAACACTCCAATAAAAAAATAATATTTTTGTGTACACGTCTAACAAGTGTGCTAATAGATCCTTTTGTTGGATTACTGAGAAGGGGGGGTGAATCAGTAATAGAGATATTCAATCCTTTTCAACCACAAAATGCAAGTGTTATATCAATGTAGCATTATCATCCAATAGTTGCAGAGTAAATAAAGAATGAACAAATGAGAAATCATATACATACATAGTACACCGATGTTTTACGTGGAAACCCAAAGCGGGAGAAAACCATAGAATTTTTTTTCTTATATGTCTTTAAGAGTTACATTCATTGGGAGCACCAACTTCCTTTGTTTTCCAGCTGCAACTGGAAGGAGGCTCCAACCCCCTAGTTTCTCAAGCTACAACCTGAGGGAAGCTCCAACTCCCCTATTCTCTAGCTACAACCAGAAGAAGGCTACAACCCCCTATGCTCTTCGGCTACAACCGGAAGGTGGCTACAACCACCTGTCCTTGCCCTGTCCAACCACCCTGACGTAGAAGTAGAATGATGGAACCACTGTCACACTATCATTATGAGATATATTGTTGTAAACCCTGTACCAATAAACATGTAATCAACCTATACCACAAACAAGTGCATCAACCATGCACCAACCTGTACCAAACAACCTGTAATCAAAATGTACCATAAACAAGTGCATCAACCATGCACCAACCTATACCATCAACAAGTGCATCAACCATGCACCAACCTATACCTCAACCTGTACCATCAATGAGTGCATCAACCATGAACCAAATATGTACCAATCATGCATCAAATACACATAAACTATGACTCATCAATATGTACCAACATCATCAACTATACACCTCATGTATGTGCCAACTCATCAACTACTTTTCTCAACCATGTACCCAACATGTACCTCAACCAAAATCCCTCATCGATTTCATCATCCAAATCTGATTTGTAACTCTGTAATAGACCTGGTGTATATGATCACATACCTGCAAACCTTCCTTAAATTTAACAACAAGAGACTAGCATTTTCATCAAGCTTTACTTTAGTCTCACATGACTAATTTTGGATTAGTCAAAAATGCTAACTTGCAATAATCATAACTATGTACCTATAATAAATAAAGATCTGAAAATGGTACACAATGTTCTTCAGTGTTTTTTATGCAATTCCTCCATATTTCACTACTTGGAACCTCTCAGAAAAGGATTTAGAGCAAAAATGGCATACCTTGTTGAATTTTGGCTTATTCTAGAGAGAGAACTTGTAGATCATGCCCCGCATGGAATATTTTTTGTATGGATCTGAAAATTGTACACAAAATACTACAGACTGTAATCTAACCAATACATTTGGGCTTACTGAATTTGGATCTGTTATGAAGAAGTTATGACTTTTTTACCTGAAACACTTGTTTTAGACTAGTTTCAGGACTAGCCACAAACCCTATTTTCCACGTCGTGTAACTCCAAAAATACAACGACCCACAAGATTAAATTTGTATCCCATCTAATTGGATATGTTTCCTCAATAGACTACCAATTTCACAGTCTGGATCATTCTAGAAAAAAAAGTTATTTCGAAAATAGTGAGATGACCTATAAATAACATACCTTAGAAAGCATCATCAAAAGAATTTATCCTCCCTTGAATTTCGTCCTTCTTTACTTCACCTTCCCTCTGAAATTAAGCTTATATATATTTTGGTTACCTCAGTCACTTGTAGATATTTAATATGTTCAAGTGTGATTAAAAATGAGAGACCCTTGCCTCTTATTTATACTTTCATGTAGCTTCCTCAAGGGGTTACCTTCTAACCATCTTAACCCACTTTCCTTATTTTAGGGCTAACCCACTTCTAACCACTTGTCCACTTAGTAATTTCTCCATTAACTTTATTATTTAAATAATTTATTTTGTGTCCACTTTGACTTATAGTACATTCATCAATTCACTTTATTATTTAAATTACCTTCTAACCATCTTAACCCACTTTTTTTATTTTAGGGCTAACCCACTTCTAACCACTTGTCCACTTAGTAATTTCTCCACTAACTTTATTATTTAAATAATTTATTTTGTATCCACTTTGACTTATAGTACACTCATCACTTCACTTTATTATTTAAATAATTTCTTAGTTGCAAACACTTTGACTACTTTGACCTTTTGGGGCTTCCAGATGACTCATGAGGGTTCTCCAACTTCACATGGCCATAACCCTCTAACTGTGAGGATTTATGTGGCGTTCCACATACCACCAAAAATGGCATGACATATACTATCCATCTAGAATAGTATTACCTGCAAATATATCAAAACTCATACCATTATCCATCAAACAAACTTGGGTCCATTACCCAAACCTTTGTGCTACCGGAATTTCTTCAAGGGTTGACATCAATGACAACCAACCCAATTAATCAACACCTTTTATCCTGGGATCACTTTAATAGTTCATTTCATGGATGTTAAATATTGATATAAATATTATTTTTTTAATTTAAATGTTTCAGTCAATGGTAGGAATTCCACCCACACAATTGTGAAGACAATTCTTGGTTAATAGGCTATGATTGGGGGCATTTATCCACCAAATTCTCCCAAGAATCTCACCTGGACCCATCCACATGAAACAGTTCTTTGCAGAGGTAAATCAACCCATGAAGAGAAAGAAAATCATAAGTGGGAATCAAACCTATATAGAGAGGATAACAACACCCCCTTTAATGCAATCAATTCACCTATTAGCTTGAGACCAACATTCCTCTAATGGAATTATAATTTTTATGTGAAGACTAAAAAAGAATTACTTGTATCCAGTGGAGGATGAGAGACTGTTTATTGCACTATCATTCTTTAAGTCAAAGTTGAAGAAAAATCTTGATAAACAAGCTTGAAAAAAATCATTACATAGTTTCTACTAATAATGCACATGTTATGGAGAGTTTCATGTAACTAAGAAAGAGGTATGCTTATGGTGCTTGTATCACATGGAAAAAATAACTTTCTATATAATTTAGGATCATTTATTTCTTCATTACTTTTCTGCAACTCAATTTTGGGAGTCGTATGTAGTAGGATCCAAGTGACAGACATTGCATGTGCTGCCCTTAATGGGATTAAAATGGGTGATAGGACTTTGACTATGCACCATGATACTTCCAAATATAGATATACACAATGGCATAAAGTTCTTACTTAATCTACATCTCTTATTGTTCATGTTTAATTATGACAGTCTAACTGAGACTATCTCTTTTTCTAAGGCCTAATATATGCCCAACATTTATTACAAATTTATGTGTCCCTTTACTTTTTTATAAGACAATAAAAATATAAGGGGAAAAAGAGACCTCTCTTCCTTGGAAAGGGGTCCTTTTTTAGTACAAATGGATGATTAGAGAGGAATTCATGCATGGAATGTGACCTATCAATATTCTTATAATTTTGCAGGTATTGATGGATAATTATGTGTGCTCCTATTTAAGAACATCCTATGATAAACTTTTTTGAAGGGTCCTTTCATAATCCATGAATCAGTAAAAAAGAATCCATAATAGGAGTGGTAGATCACAGATTTATGTATCATGAGCTTGACAGAAGTGGTGGTCGGTATTAACACATATGAAATTTGTGGTGAAATATCATCAAAACTGACAGAGGGATATGCAAGAGTGTACAATGAAAACCTTGACAAACATAACCCCTAATTCTTGCAACATTGTCTATAGAATGGACAAATTATGCTTCTTTTTCCAAATATGTAAAATGATTATATTACAGTTTAATGAATACATTTTCCTATTATTTTATACAGTTTTATGCTTTATCAAAAAATTCACCAAGACTTTACAAGGTTTATAATTCAGTGGAAGATTTGCCAATATTTTACAAGAGTTTATAATTCAATGACAGATTTGCCAAGATTTTACAAGATTATGTAATTGAATAAAAGATTCGCCAATATATTATATATACATATTATATTATTGATAAAATAGCCTTCAATTTTTCCAATATATCATGGGGATTCACCCATTTATTATACACATAAATTTAGGGGGAGGTCTTAAAATCACCCTTGTTAATGGTCCAATGTATGTTGATTGACCTATGTGTAGTGTGTTAGAAGAAGCCTCTTTTCGTTGGACAATACTTCTGAATAACAAGATGGGAAATTATTTCTTTGAAAGATGCTCCTCAACGAAAGCAAATTTTGTTGTGAATGTTGGAAATAATTGTAGCTGCACTTTCAACAAGGCACATATTAATTTTCTTGTTTGATATATAAAATAGATGCAAGGGAAATAATTTTTTTGTAATGTCTAAGTGTTTGTATGGAAACACTCTTACCATTTCCTTATCATTTTTTGAATTTCCATGCTTGATTTCCAAGGTATATTGTGTCCCTAGTTTTTTTGCAGCAATGACAATTGCACCTATTGTTCCAAGTGCATATTGTTATGTTGCTTCTAAAATTATTTTGATTGAGGTGTTTGGTATGAATTTGTACTGCTGACAAACAGGTGTTATGTTTTTTATGCTAGTCTCTTGATCTACTAGCAAGATACATTCAACTTCTCCATGATCGTAACTGGTTTTGGGTGCAATTTTGAAATTTCTAATACGAATGTATTTGCCTAATATATTTTTTCTTGGTGTTTTTCAATGAAACTATTGCAGACATTCAAGGTTACTTTCATCTCACCTTTTGCATCTGTTAAATCTTCTTTCAAAAGTAAAATAAAATTAGTTAGGACTAGGGTACTCACAACCTATAGCACTTTGTGAAGCCCAGCTTACTAGTCAAAAATAGCCACAATGAAACCGAATACCTTGCATAACATCGTTCTCTTTCAAAAACAAAAACAAAACAAAAAAACAAGCACAAACCGGCGTACTCATAGGATGACAGCAATGAAAACCTATAGCACTTTGCACCAGCAACTCAATGCCTTTGCACAACATCAATCCCAATTCAACAAACCCACAATGCAATTCAATCTCTCGTACAATATCAAGACCATATTGTAGTCCAATGCTTCACATAACACGAAATAAACATTTTGCAACCATTCGCAGCTGTAATAACACACCCACACACCCTCAAATAAATGACATATTTTCATCGCTACATAAGAAATATGACACCTCTTCTTCAAAAATGACACGTAATACCACCCAAATGGAAAAAATTCACGGTAGCGCCCATTTGTTGATCAGAGACTTTAATATTTCGCATCCCCAGCGATTTGTTGATCAAAGAATTGAATACACAAAGGTTCCCAATGACACATAACATCACCCAAACCCAAGCCACTCAGACCACCCATGATTCCCTAACTCAAAAATTTAATACACCAACGTTCCCAAGAAAATGCGCAGTTGTACCCCTACCAAAACCATTAAATATTTTATATATTTAAAAAAAAAAAAAAACACATCCAACAATAAGTCAAAAATTCGCAAATCTAAGTCACCTCACACCTACACCCAATGAAACTCAAGAACAATCATTTGGGAAAATTTAAAAAAAAAATCATGATTTTTACAATTCTATTATTTAACCATAGCAAAAAAAAAATTGCCCGACAAACTAATGCCAAGTCAATGCAAAGGATATTAATGTTATAACTCGCACACACATAGAATATACACATTACAATAATGTGTGTGTGTGTGTGTGTGTGTGTGTGTGTGTGTGTGTGTGTGTTCTAACATGGTTCTAGAAAATAATAAAAGAAACATTGTTTTTTGTATTATATATATATATATATATATATATATATATATATATATATATATATATATTAACCTTATCATAATTATATTTAACCCCACCCACACACACACACACATATATGGTTAATAATATAATATATAGGCTAATAATATATTGAATACATATATATTCAATATCTGCTTATTGTTAAATATATTAGTATTAATTTATATAAACAATGATGACATAGCTTTCAAATAGAGAGAACGTATACATTACTATGCATGATAATAATGTTATAATCTATGTAATATAATTGTTGGATTACTGAGAGGGGGGGTGAATCAGTAATAGAGCAATTTAATCATTTTTAACCATATAATCCAAGGGTTATATCAATGTAGCATTATCATTAAATAACTGCAAAGTAAATAAGCAATGAACAAATGAACAATCATGCACATACATAGTACACCAGTGTTTTATGTGCAAACCCAAAGTGAGAGAAAACCACAGAATGTTTTTTCTTATATGTCTTGAAGAATTACATTCATTGGAAGCACCAACTTCACTTGTTTTCTAGATGCAACTGGAAGGAGGTTCCAACCCCCTTGTTTCTCAGGCTACAACCTGAAGGAAGCTCCAACTCCCCTATTCTTTGGCTACAACCAGAAGGAGGCTACAACCCCCTATGTTCTATGGCTACAACCGGAAGGTGGCTACAACCACTTGTCCTTGCCCCGTCCAACCGCCCTGAAGTAGAAGTAGAATGATGGAACCACTGTCACACTATCATTGTGAGATATATCGTTGTAAACCTGTATCAATAAACCTGAACCATGCATCAACCTATACCTCAACCTGTACCATAAACAAGCGCATCAACCATGCACCAACCTGTACCAAACAACTTGTCATCAACATGTACCATAAACAAGTGCATCCAATCATGTACCAAGTATGTACCAATAATGTGTCAACTACTCATCAACTATGACTCATCAATATGTACCAACATCATCAACTATACACCTCATGTATATGTCAATTGATCAACTACTTGTCTCAACCATGTACCTAACATGTACCTTAACCAAAAGCCCTCATTGATTTCAACATCCAAATATGATTTGTAACTCTGTAATAGACTTGGTGTATATGATCACATACCTGCAAACCTTCCTTAACTTTCACAACAAGAGACTAGCATTTTCATCAAACTTTTCTTTAGTCTCACATGACTAGTTTAGGATTAGTCAACAACCCTAACTTGAAATAATCATAACTATGTACATGTAATGAATAAAGATTTGAAATTGGTACACAATTTTCTTCAATTTGTTTTATGCAATTCCTCCAGGTGTCACTACTTGGAACCTCTCAGAAAAGGAGTTATAGCAAAAATGACATACCTTGTTGAATTCTGGTTTATTCTAGAGAGTGACCTTGTAGAGTGTTCCCCGCACAGAATGTTTGTTGAATGGATATGAAAATGTTACACAACATATTAAAGAATGTACTCTAACCAACACATTTTTTCTTACTGAATTTGGATATATTATGAAGAAGTTATGACGTTTTTACCTGAAACGTTTGTTTTAGACTAGTTTTAGGACTAGCCACAAACCCTATTTTCCACGAAGTGTAACTCCAAACATACAACTACCCACAAGCTGAATTTTTTACCATAGATACTTGGATATGTTTCCTCAATGTCCTATCAATTTCAAGGTCTGAATCATTCTAGAAAAAAAATTATTGTGAAAAAGGTGAGATGACTTGTAAATAACATACCTTAGAAAGCATCATCAAAAGAATTTATCCTCCCTTGAATTTCAGTCTTCTTTTATTCACCTTTCATCTGAAATTTGGCTTAGATATCCTTTGGTTACCTAAGTCACCTATATATGTTCAATATTCCCAAGTGTGTTCTTAAATGAAAGAGCCTTGCCCCTTATTTATACTCTTCAAATATCATCTTCTAGGTCACTTAACCCATTTCTAGGTCACTTAAATTATTTCTAGGTCACTTAACTCATTTCTAGGTCACTTAACCCATTTCTAGGTCAATTAACCTATTTTAATCATTTTTAGGGTTAACCACTTTCCATAATTAGAAAGTTCTCCATTACTTTATCATTTAAATATTCCTCCTTGACTTTGTCAACTCACTTTATCATTTAAATATTCCTCCTTGACTTTCTCAACTCACTTTATCATTTAAATATTTTTCTTTGATTTTGTCACTTCACTTTATTATTTAAATAATCATTTTTTACTTTGTCACTTTACTTTGTCATTTAAATAATAATTTCTTCTTTGCAAGCTCTTTGACTTGTTTGACCTTTTGGGGCTTCAAGCCAACATATGAGGGTCCTCCAACTTCGTAAGGCCATAACTCTCAAACTGTGAGGAGTTATGTGGTGTTCCACATACCACCAGAAATGGCATGACATGTACTATCCATATAGAATAGTATTACCTTCAAATATATTAAAACTCATACCATTATACATGAAACAACCTTGGGTCCATTACCCAAACCTTTGTGCTATCGAAATTCGCTATCAGACTTTCTTCAAGGGTTGACATCAATGGAAACCAACCTTAATCAACAATCTCCCCCTTTGGCATTGATGTAAAAACTATGATGCAATATTGAAATCATATCACTCATGCTCCCTCTGGAACCATGCCTCTGTCCTTTGCATCTAATGAATCTCTCCCCCTTTGTCATCAATGGCAAAGGTATATTTACATTCAGGGTTGCTCCCCCTAATTGAATTGTCCTCTTTATGGTGCTTCCTCGTGTACATCTAAGAAATATAAGATAATCATTCAAAAGCATTCATTTTGGAGTAGAAATAACTCCGAGTCTCTGGCGAATATACTCAAAGGATTCTCGTGGAAGTGGTTTTCTAAAGATGTCTACCAATTGTTCTTTTGTGCCCACATACTCAACTCTGATGTTCTTTTCTGCAACCTGTTCCCGTAGAAAAAGATACTTGATTGGAAAGTGCTCCGTCTTGGAGTGCATCACCGAGTTCTTTGAGATACTAATGGTTCTTGTATTATCACAATAGATTGGAAAGGGCTCATCATACTCAACATGTATATCTGTCAAAGTTTGTTTCATCCAAAAAACCTGTGTACAACATGTTGTTGTTGCAATATACTCTGCCTCAGCTGTACATAGAGATATTGATGATTGTTTCTTTCTTAGCCATGATACTAAACACTCACCCAAGTAGAGCGTTGCTCCACTGGTGCTTCTTCAGTCATCAATACAACTTGCTCAATCTGGATCTATGTAAGCAATAAGAGATAGATCCTTTCCTTTTGGATACCATAATCCAAACTCTTATGTTCTTTTGAGATATCTGAAAATTATCTTTACTGCTAATACATGTGATTCCTTTGGTGATGCTTGAAATCATGCCACCTGTCCAACTGCCTGCATTACATCTGGTCTGGATGTTGTCACATATAGTAGGTTGCCAATCATTGACCTGTATTGCCTCTAATATGTAGAATTTGAATCATCATGTTTGCTTAACTTACAATTGGTTTGCATAGGAGTGATAAGTAGTTTGCAATCTTCCATTATGAACCTCTTTAGCATTTCTATGATATACTTGGTTTGAGAAATAAAAATTCCTTGGTTGCTTTGACATATCTGAAGTCCCAAAAAGAATGATAGTTCTCCAAGTAAAGACATTTCAAATTAATTATGCATATCCTTTGCAAATTTCTGGCTTAACCTATCATCATCACTACCAAAAATAATATCATCAACATAAACTTTAATTAATAAAATATTACCTTGACTTACCTTGATGCAGAGGTTGTTGTCTGCACTTCCTTTTCTGAACCCTCCCTACTATAGATATGTATCCAATCTAGAGTACCATGCTCTAGGAGCCTGTTTTAGACCATACAAAGCCTTCTTTAATTTGCACACATTGTTAAGAACCAAACATCAATATAGCATAGAAAAACTTCAGGAAAGGTACTCAACGCCTTGAAAAAGAGATAATTTCAGATAATAAGCCTCTTCGAGGGGGCAACCTCCTTTTACCCCACTTAAATGTTCAAGTACAAG